>JBBAGI010000018.1:0-50000 GCA_037127475.1 Arma custos | reverse complement strand
ATAGGGTTTGTTGTTTTGTGTGCGAATTTAATTTCAGGAATATCGTACATTCTAAAGGTCGGTGCTATTGTTTCTGACAGTCCTTTTATGTATGTCAATGTTTTATATATTTTTTTGTCCGGTACTATTTCTGATATTGTGGTTTCATCCGTATTATGTGTTGTTGTATTATTTATTGGCTGTGTTTTTTGTTTTCTATTTGGAAAAAGTTTGTAATTTTATTTTGAGTAGGTTTAGTTGTTAAGATGCTATTACTGTTATTTTTGTTTAGATTGTTTAATATTGGTTTTGGGTTATATTTATTGTTATTAGGTCTGTTACCAGTCATCTTCATATGTTCATTTTCATCTTCATTTACATTATTTATTAATTTGATTTGTTTATACCATAAATTATTGATGAACTTTTTAGGGAAAGCATTACTTTCTAGGATGTTGAAGATTTTTGTTTTAGTTTCTTTTAAGTATTCTGTATCGGTTAGTTTAAGTGCTTTATTTATAAGGTTTTGTGCTGTGTTTTTGATTTGGTGCTTTGGATGATTTGAGTAGAAGTTTAACAGTTGTTGTGAGGATATATCTTTTGTATACCATTTTGTGGTGAGGGTGTTGTTTTGGGGATTTCTTATTATTGTAATGTCTAGATAGTTTAATGTGTGATTATTTTTTTCGAGTTCCTGTGTAAATTTAATATTTTTGTTTTGTTCATTGAGTACTTTTGTGAGTTGTTCTAAATCATATTTATTAGTTATAATTAGTAGGTCGTCAATGTATTTTGTTATAAATATTGATGGGTTGTTTATTTTTTGTAGACTCTCTCTCAAAATAAAATTTAGTACAATGCCTGATAGATTAACTGAGAGTCTACCTCCCATAGGTAAACCTGTGGTTTGTTTGTATATTTTGTTTTGGAAGGAAAAAAATCCATTTTCAGTACACAACTTTATACCTTCTGTGAATATTGTTTTACTTTTAATTTCAGTGTGTGGTTCTATTTTGTCCCAGTTTTCGTTTATGATCTTATATGCTGTTTTTAGTGGTATATTAGGGAACATAGATATGACGTCAAGACTACACATTATATGGTCTGGTTTTAGATTAATGTTTTTAGTTTGTTTTTTAGTTCTATTGCGTTTTTTATGTCAAAGTCGTTACTATTATTAAAGTGGTTTAATGACTTATTTAGGTGAGTTGCTAATTTATCTATTGGATTATTAGTGCCATCCACTATAGGTCTGAGTGGATGGTCTTTTTTATGTATTTTAAGGTAGCCGTGAATTCTGGGTGTGTTATAGTAGTTGTTAGTTAATTTAGTTTTTAGAGATTTATTTATAAATTTATATTTCATTAGTTTGTCTAGGTATTTATTAACTTTTTGATTTAGGTCGTTCATAGGATTATTTCTAATACTTTTGTAGATATCTTTATTATTGAGTAGATTGAGCATTTTTTTGTTTGTATTCTGTTTTTGTAATTATTGCTAATTGTTTAGTTTTATCTGTTTTGATTATGCATAGGTCTGGATTATTGTTGAAAAATGTTTTTGTAATCTTCAAATCTTTATTTATTAATTTAGAAAATTGGTTAGTTATAGAGGTTGGTTTATTTGTATCTTTGTTTAAAAAGTTTAGTATGTTTTTACTTATTATGTTTCTTAAGCCGTTTTTATGTGTATCTGGAGTGTCCAAAAAATTGATTATCGATTCTATGTCAGCTATTAATTGGAAAATATTAGGTTTTTTATATTCTGGATTGCAATTAAAATTGTCTCCTAAACTTAATAAATTTATAATATTATGAGGTATTGTTTGAACGGTTAGGTTAATGACTCTATTTTCTTTATATAAGTTATCATAGTAATTGAATATATTGAGGGATTCATGTGAAGATTTATCTTTTTTATTGATATTATCAGAGTAGATAGTGGATTTATATATAGTAGGGATTTTATTTGTATTATATGGGTTTTTTATGGTGGATTTATTAGGTTTATTTAATTTCTTGTATGTATTTGTTAATTTAATATCTTTTATTTTATTTTTCCATTTGGTGCATTTTCAACTATAAATGAGTGTGTCTCTTGATCAGTTTTATTAATATGATCCAAAATGGTTTCTATTTGTTTTTTGGTTTTATTAATGAGCCAGTAAGCTTGTCTTTTATCTAAAATTAATATTTTTTGTGCTATTTTGTTGAAAAAATTATTTTGTTTGGTGTTATTCAAGTATTGTTTATTAAAACAGTTTTCTATGTCTATTATATGTGTAAGTAAGTGGTTAGGTATAATCCTTTTTTCTAGACATAGTCTCAGGTAAGTCAGTTTGCATTCTGCATTAATTAATTTTAATTGTAATTCAAAAATCGATTTTAAGGTATCACTATCAATATCACCATTGTAAGGACTTACATTCAACTGGTCCCTGTTGCAGATCAATTCTTTCCTGAACTGTTTGATAAGATCTTCTACTTTATTCTGTGTCATTTTCATAAGGTGCTTAGGGTTTCACCTGTAGTTCATTTAATATTAATGGTTTTAGGTACTGGACTTGAATTTAATTTTATTTTGTTTTATAGATACAAAACCCTTTTATTTGTCCAAGTTATCTTTTATTATTTATTTCTTTAACAAGTAGACGTTTCGACCCATGTGGTCATTCTCAATACTTGTTTTTTATTTTTTATTTTATCATCATTCAGTTAGCTGAATTCAATCCGTAAAAATCTATATAACATTCAAAAAAGCAAAACATTAACATTATAAAAAATTTTTTTATAAATATGTATGGAATACATGAATCTTCTTAAAAATTATCCTATCAGTCACACCATCATACATGGCATCATCCAAAAAATTCACTGCATATAAATAACAAATATTACATTACTGCTATCCTCACAATAGTACACAGATAGACATACCTTATTTTTTTCCCTGTAGACCGATATTAATTAATTTAATTAATTTATACCACAAAATGGTATAAAAAAGATATATCCTCACAACAACTGTTAAACTTCTACTCAAATCATCCAAAGCACCAAATCAAAAACACAGCACAAAACCTTATAAATAAAGCACTTAAACTAACCGATACAGAATACTTAAAAGAAACTAAAACAAAAATCTTCAACATCCTAGAAAGTAATGCTTTCCCTAAAAAGTTCATCAATAATTTATGGTATAAACAAATCAAATTAATAAATAATGTAAATGAAGATGAAAATGAACATATGAAGATAACTGATAACAGACCTAATAACAATAAATATAACCCAAAACCAATATTAAACAATCTTAACAAAAATAACAGTAATAGCATCTTAACAACTAAACCTACTCAAAATAAAATTACAAACTTTTTCCAAATAGAAAACAAAAAACACAGCCAATAAATAATACAACAACACATAATACGGATGAAACCACAATATCAGAAATAGTACCGGACAAAACAATATATAAAACATTGACATACATAAAAGGACTGTCAGAAACAATAGCACCGACCTTTAGAATGTACGATATTCCTGAAATTAAATTCGCACACAAAACAACAAACCCTATTAAAAACATAATAAATAACCAAAAGGACAGAATCCCACTACTAGAAAACAAAAATGTAGTTTATAACATCAATTGTGAAAATTGTAACAAAAACTACATAGGACATACTAGTACACACCTTAAAAATAGATTTTATTACCAGAAAAACAGCTTAAAATCAACATGTAAAAGCAACACATCGGCGGCAAAAAACGTTAAGGTACATATCTTTAAAGCTGTTTACATACATACGCTCCTACTATACACAAGAGAAAGCTGGGTACCATCATCATAAGAGCATTTCAGCAGTTACTGCTGCCGAAATGAGGTACCCCCTGAAATAGTGGGCCGAACTAGGAGGTATGGAATCAGGAATGAGAGGATCTAGGGTTTGTCTCTCTAAAAGATATCCTTGAAAAAAAGCAACTTAGATGGTTGAGATATCTCTGCTGGATGAGTAAACACCTGAACCCAAGAAAATACGTTGAGGCCAGATCAACAGGAAATCCCCAAAGAGGGAGACCCAGAACACAATGGTCTGACTACATTTTCAGTATAGGAGAGAAGAAATGCACCTCCACGGTGAAAGGCACAAAGAGAATGAAGAAGAAGGCTTTTTCTAGATTACATCTCTAAAAGCCTGTCGATAATGATTTTTTTTAGATAGATTTTGCAATATGATACCAATGAATGTTAAATCCTTTAATACAAAGTGTTTGTTTTCCACGGTTCATTTTATCCTTTCCATACCCACTAAGAAAAAGGGCTTTTTAAAACAATGCTGAATAAGTAACTTTTATTTAATGAATAATCAACTCTCAAAATGTCTAGTTTGGGGAAAATCACTTGTACAAGATTTTTTAAAGAACAATTATATATTGAGAAATAGAAAAAATATAATTATTAAAAAATAAAAGTATTAAATATAAGCCAAATATAAGTATTAAAAAATACAATAGCCATGACATAATAATTAGTTGAAGAGGTGCTCCTTGATTTCTTTCACTTCAGTTAACAATGTAAAAAACTCTATAGACTTTGGTTCATACTAATATTTAAATTACAAGGATTTGTTTCTCTGGTAAATTTTAAAGTTCACAATAAAAATTTTTTTAACTAAATAATGTTTTGACCAAATTTATTATTATTTAACCAATTGAAAAAAAGTAATAGCAAAAGCAAACAAAAAAAATATGAAAAGACTTCTATTTATGTACCAAAATTAAAATAGCAGACTGGACATACTCTTAACAAAGTGTTTTTTATGAGATGGAGCAGAACAACAATGCTTGATTACTTTAGTTAACACTCAAAATAATAAACTTATAATGTAGAATAAATATATTTTACATCCTTCAATTAACAATTGATGCATCACAGTGAAAAAGAAAACAAGAAAACTAAGAACAAAAATGGGATGAGTTTCATTTTATCTTCAAGGCATTGTTCATCAAATTGATACTGATTTCAGAAAATCATTCATCACTGATCAATCTTCCAAAAACACCCAAACATCTCAGCATCCTGAAACAGTAAAAATATATCTATAGTTTATGTAAATGTCAAGGCTACATACAAGAAGTATTCCATCAAAAAATAATACAGCCACTTTTGGAAAATTAGTGAAAAAAAACATCTGGGCATCCCATGTGTGTAGAGTAAATTTATATTGAAAATGTTGATTAGTAACACCAGTTTGACAAGGAAAAATCTGAAGTAAACTGAATATTTTTTAGAAGTATAATGTTAATTTGATAAAAAAATCCTGTTTTATTATAAGTGCAAGGAACAATATAAGCACTATCTTGAATAATCATAATAATTTATTCCACAAATATAAGCATTTATTGTTGATTTTTTTTTGCCCCCCCCAAAAAAAATTCCTGGATCCCTGACATGAGGACATATTATATTTAAAAAAAAAAATAATCTCTTACTTACATTATTATGCTCTTGAATTGCTGTCATCACAGTTACCTCTGAAGGCATAAAATTTTTTAAACTTAATAACGATCCTATGATTTTCGAAATTGTATTCGCAATAAGGATCGTTACATTTTAAATATGCAAAAAGTCCATACAGTACCACGTTCAATGTTGATTGCTTATTCTTCTTCAAACAATACGGGCAAAACTTTGATGGTTCATCAGCAGAAGACATTTTTAATTAGATGCACAACAATGTGGTCTCTAACCTAACTGAACTTGGATTCACTCAATCAATCGATTAATCGATCCTTATGTGAATTGCAGTGAGTAAGAAATCAATACGACACTAATTTGAAAGTTTTAAAAATTTGTATTTTTCATCTGATTGTTTAGTTAATTAATTTTTTAATAATTTTATCACTTGTTATCCTAGGTTATAAAAGTTTGTTCATTTTAGGGCTTGAGGCTTCTGTTTTATTTACTGGTTCTATTCCTAGAAAGATGTATATAATTGTATAAATAAACAAATATTACCTAGCATTTTATATATTTTTTAAACAATCAAGAGTCCAAGCTCGAATAATAAGGATCTGTTATTGAATCTATATCAATTTATTTATTTTTTTCTAATATATTTAATGTTTCTTTAAACTTGTCAGAAATAAAGTTAGGAAATATGCTTCACCATTGTCATTGAATTCATGTTGTTTTGAACTACGATAGTGTTCTTTAGCGGATTTGTTTAAGCACGTCCGAAGAAATCCGAGTGCAAAGATTAATATTTTAAATGCTGTCGGTTCATTTTTTTTTTTAATTTAATTTAAAACATAGCTGTAGCCCAGCCGATGCCAATTTATTCAAGCAAAGCTGGAAATGATGTAAATTCACCTAAATAATAAGCAGCGAAAAATAATAATTAATTAATAAGTTTTCGACAGTTTTTAAGTAGGTATGTCTTAGCGTGGAGCCATAAGAACACGAAATTTTAACACTTTTTTTAATTTAATTTTTTGTTTTATGGACTCAGTATGTTTATAGAACGAAAATATTCACTCTTATCACAATGGGGGAGACTGTCATAGCTCTCGAATTCTCTGGTAGGCCAAGGGAGGAACCTTTCTCTTCCTCTTATTTCTTCTCTGTCAGGTCTTAGTTCCTCCTCATCAATATCCTGATCATTGCTAGATCGGTACGTCTGGTGGAGATGCAGGTACATCCTGCTTCTCTCCGGATTCAAAATTTCCTCATAGTATTGGAACCACCTACCTTTGATTTAATCAGCCTCGGTATGATTTCTGGATTGGTCTAGGCACACTTCAGTCTGTTGGGTAGGTAGTTCTCAGCGATTTAGAGCCCTCGTAGAACTCTCGGCTTTCTCGTGCCTGGAAATGTTCTTGCATCTCGTCTAGTTTTCTGGCCTCATATGCTCTTTTCTTAGCTCGCATTATTCTTTGGCATCTCTTCTTTTTGCAGAATATGTATCGGATCTACTGCGAGTTTTACTTTGGAGCATCTCTATTAGTGTCTCATTCTTTCCTCATGGCCCTCTCACATTCCCCACAAAACCATGGGTTCCTCCTTCTAGCCTTTTCACCCCCAGAGTGTCGTAACCCTGATTGATTCTACTTGACTAAGCAACCTTTCTTGACCTTTGTAGATCTGGCACCTAGTTCTTCCGCAGTACAATATTGGCCCCAATGTTAGAGTCTTTCATTGAATTTTTGTCGTGGACCTATCTTCATCAGTCCCTAAAGTCTAAAATCTAAATGTTTTTTCCTCCGATGTCCTATTCTTCTTTTCCAGATATTGGTTGTATTTCGCCAGAACCAGAACGTGGTTAGAATAATATTCCGCCCTTTGAAGCTTCGGGCGTCCTTTATGAATGAGGAGTGTCCCTTTTCCACTTATATGAGGTCCAGCGGAGTTGTAGTCCTGTCTCCTGGGCTTCCCATGTTTTCTTTTGTAAATATTTGTGGGGGAACATTGTGATTATAACCTCCATATCATTCGAAGCAGCGAAATCAGTAGTTCGGAAGCTTTTGTCATTTTAGTCTTGTGCCTACTATGCTGCACAGTGGTGGGTTTTTATATTTCTTCCTTGCAATTTGGGCATTGAAGACACCAACTATAATCTTGGTATCGTACTGAAGCATCTTATCGGCCAGTTAGGCATAGAAAGCTTCTTGTTTTTCCCTCTGCATCTTCGCTGGGGTATATGCACTAATCAATGATATATTACATAATCTACCCTTCAATCTGAATCTGCAAGTACTGTCACCGACGCAGTTGTACCCCGGCAGTGAATGTTTTCCTTATCACAATTCCGGTTTCTCTCCGATCCTCCTAAGAGTCACTATTTATTGTTAACACTTCCCAAAGATACCAGTTTAGTATCATTCCCATCGTAATTCTTTTAGTGCTACCATTAGGGTTCTAGCGATATAACCGGGTACAGTATCGATACTTTTCTTTTCGATACCGAATTTTTGGTATCGATACTTTTGTTCCGAAATTTTAACGATATCGGTATGGAAAACTGAATATCGAAACAGTAAAATGACATTTCTTTTTTTCTTTTTTTTTTTTGCTCATCCAAACAAATCCTATCTGAATAAAAATAATTCTATACATAGTAACACACATTCTTTCGATATTCTAAAAAAAAAATGATATATTTCCTTTCCCTATATCTTTAATTATCAGGGAAAGAAATTAAAAGAAAAAAAATATATATGCATAGCAAAGGAAATTCATTCGATATTAGAAGAATAAGGAACTCTTTCGATATTCTAAAAATATTTTCCGATACTTCACAGATGGCTAATATCTAAATTTTCTATTATGTTATGAACCCTATCTGTACATATCAGGGAAATTAATTAAAAGAAAAAAATATATATATATGCATAGCAAAGAAAAATTCTTTCGATACCAGAAGAACAGGGTACTCTTTCGATATTCTCAAAATATCGAACGATCATTCCGATATTTCACAAAAGGCTGATATCTAAATTCCTTCTGATGTTATGTACATATCAGGGAGAGTAATTAAATGAAAAAAAAATGATATATATGCATAGCAAAGAAAAATTCTTTCGATACCAGAAGAACAGGGTACTCTTTCGATATTCACAAAATATCGAATGATCAACCGATATTTCACAGATGCCTGATATCTAAACTTTTTATTATCATATGAATCCCATCTGTACATATCAGGGAAAGTAATTAAAAGAAAAAAAATAATATATACGCATAGCAAAGGAAATTCATTCGATATAAGAAGAATAAGGAACTCTTTCTATATTCTAAAAATATTTTCCGATACCTCACAGATGGCTGATATCTAAATTTTTTATTATATTTTGAACCCTATCTGTACATATCAGGGAAATTAATTAAAAGAAAAAAATAATTTATATGCATAGCAAAGAAAAATTCTTTCGATACCAGAAGAACAGGGTACTCTTTCGATATTCTCAAAATATCGAATGATCATTCCGATATCTCACAAATGGCTGATATCTAAATTTTTTATTATGTTATGAACACTATCTATACACATCAGGGAAATTAGTAAAAAGATAAAAATAATATATATGCATAGCAAACGAAATTCTTTTGATACTGGAAGAACAGGGTACTCTTTCGATATTCTAAAAATATCGAATGATCAACCGATATTTCACAGATGGCTGATATCTAAATTTTTTATTATGTTATGAACCCTATCTGTACATATCAGGGAAATTTAATATTAATGGTTTTAGGTACTGGACTTGAATTTAATTTTATTTTGTTTTACAGATACAAAACCCTTTTATTTGTCCAAGTTATCTTTTATTATTTATTTCTTTAACAAGTAGACGTTTCGACCCATGTGGTCATTCTCAATACATGTTTTTTATTTTATCATCATTCAGTTAGCTGAATTCAATCCGTAAAAATCTATATAACATTCAAAAAAGCAAAACATTAACATTATAAAAAAAATTGTTATAAATATATATGGAATACATGAATCTTCTTAAAAATTATCCTATCAGTCACACCATCATACATGGCATCATCCAAAAAATTCACTGCATATAAATTACAAATATTACATTACTGCTATCCTCACAATAGTACACAGATAGACATACCTTATTTTTTTCCCTGTAGACCGATATTAAAATGCAGAAAGAGGAGGAAAGCTGGGTGGGGTCACCCATAGTCAGTCATTGCAACTAATAAGCAAAACTAGGACTTTGTCCGGTCTAGATTCTCTGAGTAACAATAGTTTGTTTTGTTTTATGTCTCACATTAATTATTATTTCTATGTCAAAAGTAAAACTATTATAATTCAAGCATATTCTTACTATTAATATATATTGAAAACTATTTTTTATTCTATTTTATAGATATCCCAAAATTCCTTAATTATTGTTATTATAAAGCTGCTAATCCGATAGGTAAAAAATATAAAGAAGTAGAAATGGATGTGTTAAAAGGTTGAGTTTATTTTATTTATATAAGCAAATTGGTTATCTGTAAAGTTAATGTTTATTTTTATTTTTATGTTCATTTAATCTTAAAGAAATGGAGGAGTAGTATTTTGACAAATCTCCTCCCTCCTTTTTATCATTCACTATATTAGTTGAATTATCTGTTATATACAGTGCTTCTAAGAATTTACGTTTTGTTGTATTGCTTTCCCTATGCAGTATTTTAGGTCTGTTAAAATTAAAAGTATGTAGTTGTGTTTTACTGTGGTTAGATAGCGATGTGTTGCTTTTACATGTTGGTTTTAAGCTGTTTTTCTGGTAATAAAATCTATTTTTAAGGTGTGTACTAGTATGTCCTATGTAGTTTTTGTTACAATTTTCAAAATTGATGTTATAAACTACATTTTTGTTTTCTAGTAGTGGGATTCTGTCCTTTTGGTTATTTATTATGTTTTTAATAGGGTTTGTTGTTTTGTGTGCGAATTTAATTTCAGGAATATCGTACATTCTAAAGGTCGGTGCTATTGTTTCTGACAGTCCTTTTATGTATGTCAATGTTTTATATATTTTTTTGTCCGGTACTATTTCTGATATTGTGGTTTCATCCGTATTATGTGTTGTTGTATTATTTATTGGCTGTGTTTTTTGTTTTCTATTTGGAAAAAGTTTGTAATTTTATTTTGAGTAGGTTTAGTTGTTAAGATGCTATTACTGTTATTTTTGTTTAGATTGTTTAATATTGGTTTTGGGTTATATTTATTGTTATTAGGTCTGTTACCAGTCATCTTCATATGTTCATTTTCATCTTCATTTACATTATTTATTAATTTGATTTGTTTATACCATAAATTATTGATGAACTTTTTAGGGAAAGCATTACTTTCTAGGATGTTGAAGATTTTTGTTTTAGTTTCTTTTAAGTATTCTGTATCGGTTAGTTTAAGTGCTTTATTTATAAGGTTTTGTGCTGTGTTTTTGATTTGGTGCTTTGGATGATTTGAGTAGAAGTTTAACAGTTGTTGTGAGGATATATCTTTTTTATACCATTTTGTGGTGAGGGTGTTGTTTTGGGGATTTCTTATTATTGTAATGTCTAGATAGTTTAATGTGTGATTATTTTTTTCGAGTTCCTGTGTAAATTTAATATTTTTGTTTTGTTCATTGAGTACTTTTGTGAGTTGTTCTAAATCATATTTATTAGTTATAATTAGTAGGTCGTCAATGTATTTTGTTATAAATATTGATGGGTTGTTTATTTTTTGTAGACTCTCTCTCAAAATAAAATTTAGTACAATGCCTGATAGATTAACTGAGAGTCTACCTCCCATAGGTAAACCTGTGGTTTGTTTGTATATTTTGTTTTGGAAGGAAAAAAATCCATTTTCAGTACACAACTTTATACCTTCTGTGAATATTGTTTTACTTTTAATTTCAGTGTGTGGTTCTATTTTGTCCCAGTTTTCGTTTATGATCTTATATGCTGTTTTTAGTGGTATATTAGGGAACATAGATATGACGTCAAGACTACACATTATATGGTCTGGTTTTAGATTAATGTTTTTAGTTTGTTTTTTAGTTCTATTGCGTTTTTTATGTCAAAGTCGTTACTATTATTAAAGTGGTTTAATGACTTATTTAGGTGAGTTGCTAATTTATCTATTGGATTATTAGTGCCATCCACTATAGGTCTGAGTGGATGGTCTTTTTTATGTATTTTAAGGTAGCCGTGAATTCTGGGTGTGTTATAGTAGTTGTTAGTTAATTTAGTTTTTAGAGATTTATTTATAAATTTATATTTCATTAGTTTGTCTAGGTATTTATTACCTTTTTGATTTAGGTCGTTCATAGGATTATTTCTAATACTTTTGTAGATATCTTTATTATTGAGTAGATTGAGCATTTTTTGTTTGTATTCTGTTTTTGTAATTATTGCTAATTGTTTAGTTTTATCTGTTTTGATTATGCATAGGTCTGGATTATTGTTGAAAAATGTTTTTGTAATCTTCAAATCTTTATTTATTAATTTAGAAAATTGGTTAGTTATAGAGGTTGGTTTATTTGTATCTTTGTTTAAAAAGTTTAGTATGTTTTTACTTATTATGTTTCTTAAGCCGTTTTTATGTGTATCTGGAGTGTCCAAAAAATTGATTATCGATTCTATGTCAGCTATTAATTGGAAAATATTAGGTTTTTTATATTCTGGATTGCAATTAAAATTGTCTCCTAAACTTAATAAATTTATAATATTATGAGGTATTGTTTGAGCGGTTAGGTTAATGACTCTATTTTCTTTATATAAGTTATCATAGTAATTGAATATATTGAGGGATTCATGTGAAGATTTATCTTTTTTATTGATATTATCAGAGTAGATAGTGGATTTATATATAGTAGGGATTTTATTTGTATTATATGGGTTTTTTATGGTGGATTTATTAGGTTTATTTAATTTCTTGTATGTATTTGTTAATTTAATATCTTTTATTTTATTTTTCCATTTGGTGCATTTTCAACTATAAATGAGTGTGTCTCTTGATCAGTTTTATTAATATGATCCAAAATGGTTTCTATTTGTTTTTTGGTTTTATTAATGAGCCAGTAAGCTTGTCTTTTATCTAAAATTAATATTTTTTGTGCTATTTTGTTGAAAAAATTATTTTGTTTGGTGTTATTCAAGTATTGTTTATTAAAACAGTTTTCTATGTCTATTATATGTGTAAGTAAGTGGTTAGGTATAATCCTTTTTTCTAGACATAGTCTCAGGTAAGTCAGTTTGCATTCTGCATTAATTAATTTTAATTGTAATTCAAAAATCGATTTTAAGGTATCACTATCAATATCACCATTGTAAGGACTTACATTCAACTGGTCCCTGTTGCAGATCAATTCTTTCCTGAACTGTTTGATAAGATCTTCTACTTTATTCTGTGTCATTTTCATAAGGTGCTTAGGGTTTCACCTGTAGTTCATTTAATATTAATGGTTTTAGGTACTGGACTTGAATTTAATTTTATTTTGTTTTATAGATACAAAACCCTTTTATTTGTCCAAGTTATCTTTTATTATTTATTTCTTTAACAAGTAGACGTTTCGACCCATGTGGTCATTCTCAATACTTGTTTTTTATTTTTTATTTTATCATCATTCAGTTAGCTGAATTCAATCCGTAAAAATCTATATAACATTCAAAAAAGCAAAACATTAACATTATAAAAAATTTTTTTATAAATATGTATGGAATACATGAATCTTCTTAAAAATTATCCTATCAGTCACACCATCATACATGGCATCATCCAAAAAATTCACTGCATATAAATAACAAATATTACATTACTGCTATCCTCACAATAGTACACAGATAGACATACCTTATTTTTTTCCCTGTAGACCGATATTAATTAATTTAATTAATTTATACCACAAAATGGTATAAAAAAGATATATCCTCACAACAACTGTTAAACTTCTACTCAAATCATCCAAAGCACCAAATCAAAAACACAGCACAAAACCTTATAAATAAAGCACTTAAACTAACCGATACAGAATACTTAAAAGAAACTAAAACAAAAATCTTCAACATCCTAGAAAGTAATGCTTTCCCTAAAAAGTTCATCAATAATTTATGGTATAAACAAATCAAATTAATAAATAATGTAAATGAAGATGAAAATGAACATATGAAGATAACTGATAACAGACCTAATAACAATAAATATAACCCAAAACCAATATTAAACAATCTTAACAAAAATAACAGTAATAGCATCTTAACAACTAAACCTACTCAAAATAAAATTACAAACTTTTTCCAAATAGAAAACAAAAAACACAGCCAATAAATAATACAACAACACATAATACGGATGAAACCACAATATCAGAAATAGTACCGGACAAAACAATATATAAAACATTGACATACATAAAAGGACTGTCAGAAACAATAGCACCGACCTTTAGAATGTACGATATTCCTGAAATTAAATTCGCACACAAAACAACAAACCCTATTAAAAACATAATAAATAACCAAAAGGACAGAATCCCACTACTAGAAAACAAAAATGTAGTTTATAACATCAATTGTGAAAATTGTAACAAAAACTACATAGGACATACTAGTACACACCTTAAAAATAGATTTTATTACCAGAAAAACAGCTTAAAATCAACATGTAAAAGCAACACATCGGCGGCAAAAAACGTTAAGGTACATATCTTTAAAGCTGTTTACATACATACGCTCCTACTATACACAAGAGAAAGCTGGGTACCATCATCATAAGAGCATTTCAGCAGTTACTGCTGCCGAAATGAGGTACCCCCTGAAATAGTGGGCCGAACTAGGAGGTATGGAATCAGGAATGAGAGGATCTAGGGTTTGTCTCTCTAAAAGATATCCTTGAAAAAAAGCAACTTAGATGGTTGAGATATCTCTGCTGGATGAGTAAACACCTGAACCCAAGAAAATACGTTGAGGCCAGATCAACAGGAAATCCCCAAAGAGGGAGACCCAGAACACAATGGTCTGACTACATTTTCAGTATAGGAGAGAAGAAATGCACCTCCACGGTGAAAGGCACAAAGAGAATGAAGAAGAAGGCTTTTTCTAGATTACATCTCTAAAAGCCTGTCGATAATGATTTTTTTTAGATAGATTTTGCAATATGATACCAATGAATGTTAAATCCTTTAATACAAAGTGTTTGTTTTCCACGGTTCATTTTATCCTTTCCATACCCACTAAGAAAAAGGGCTTTTTAAAACAATGCTGAATAAGTAACTTTTATTTAATGAATAATCAACTCTCAAAATGTCTAGTTTGGGGAAAATCACTTGTACAAGATTTTTTAAAGAACAATTATATATTGAGAAATAGAAAAAATATAATTATTAAAAAATAAAAGTATTAAATATAAGCCAAATATAAGTATTAAAAAATACAATAGCCATGACATAATAATTAGTTGAAGAGGTGCTCCTTGATTTCTTTCACTTCAGTTAACAATGTAAAAAACTCTATAGACTTTGGTTCATACTAATATTTAAATTACAAGGATTTGTTTCTCTGGTAAATTTTAAAGTTCACAATAAAAATTTTTTTAACTAAATAATGTTTTGACCAAATTTATTATTATTTAACCAATTGAAAAAAAGTAATAGCAAAAGCAAACAAAAAAAATATGAAAAGACTTCTATTTATGTACCAAAATTAAAATAGCAGACTGGACATACTCTTAACAAAGTGTTTTTTATGAGATGGAGCAGAACAACAATGCTTGATTACTTTAGTTAACACTCAAAATAATAAACTTATAATGTAGAATAAATATATTTTACATCCTTCAATTAACAATTGATGCATCACAGTGAAAAAGAAAACAAGAAAACTAAGAACAAAAATGGGATGAGTTTCATTTTATCTTCAAGGCATTGTTCATCAAATTGATACTGATTTCAGAAAATCATTCATCACTGATCAATCTTCCAAAAACACCCAAACATCTCAGCATCCTGAAACAGTAAAAATATATCTATAGTTTATGTAAATGTCAAGGCTACATACAAGAAGTATTCCATCAAAAAATAATACAGCCACTTTTGGAAAATTAGTGAAAAAAAACATCTGGGCATCCCATGTGTGTAGAGTAAATTTATATTGAAAATGTTGATTAGTAACACCAGTTTGACAAGGAAAAATCTGAAGTAAACTGAATATTTTTTAGAAGTATAATGTTAATTTGATAAAAAAATCCTGTTTTATTATAAGTGCAAGGAACAATATAAGCACTATCTTGAATAATCATAATAATTTATTCCACAAATATAAGCATTTATTGTTGATTTTTTTTTGCCCCCCCAAAAAAAATTCCTGGATCCCTGACATGAGGACATATTATATTTAAAAAAAAAAATAATCTCTTACTTACATTATTATGCTCTTGAATTGCTGTCATCACAGTTACCTCTGAAGGCATAAAATTTTTTAAACTTAATAACGATCCTATGATTTTCGAAATTGTATTCGCAATAAGGATCGTTACATTTTAAATATGCAAAAAGTCCATACAGTACCACGTTCAATGTTGATTGCTTATTCTTCTTCAAACAATACGGGCAAAACTTTGATGGTTCATCAGCAGAAGACATTTTTAATTAGATGCACAACAATGTGGTCTCTAACCTAACTGAACTTGGATTCACTCAATCAATCGATTAATCGATCCTTATGTGAATTGCAGTGAGTAAGAAATCAATACGACACTAATTTGAAAGTTTTAAAAATTTGTATTTTTCATCTGATTGTTTAGTTAATTAATTTTTTAATAATTTTATCACTTGTTATCCTAGGTTATAAAAGTTTGTTCATTTTAGGGCTTGAGGCTTCTGTTTTATTTACTGGTTCTATTCCTAGAAAGATGTATATAATTGTATAAATAAACAAATATTACCTAGCATTTTATATATTTTTTAAACAATCAAGAGTCCAAGCTCGAATAATAAGGATCTGTTATTGAATCTATATCAATTTATTTATTTTTTTCTAATATATTTAATGTTTCTTTAAACTTGTCAGAAATAAAGTTAGGAAATATGCTTCACCATTGTCATTGAATTCATGTTGTTTTGAACTACGATAGTGTTCTTTAGCGGATTTGTTTAAGCACGTCCGAAGAAATCCGAGTGCAAAGATTAATATTTTAAATGCTGTCGGTTCATTTTTTTTTTAATTTAATTTAAAACATAGCTGTAGCCCAGCCGATGCCAATTTATTCAAGCAAAGCTGGAAATGATGTAAATTCACCTAAATAATAAGCAGCGAAAAATAATAATTAATTAATAAGTTTTCGACAGTTTTTAAGTAGGTATGTCTTAGCGTGGAGCCATAAGAACACGAAATTTTAACACTTTTTTTAATTTAATTTTTTGTTTTATGGACTCAGTATGTTTATAGAACGAAAATATTCACTCTTATCACAATGGGGGAGACTGTCATAGCTCTCGAATTCTCTGGTAGGCCAAGGGAGGAACCTTTCTCTTCCTCTTATTTCTTCTCTGTCAGGTCTTAGTTCCTCCTCATCAATATCCTGATCATTGCTAGATCGGTACGTCTGGTGGAGATGCAGGTACATCCTGCTTCTCTCCGGATTCAAAATTTCCTCATAGTATTGGAACCACCTACCTTTGATTTAATCAGCCTCGGTATGATTTCTGGATTGGTCTAGGCACACTTCAGTCTGTTGGGTAGGTAGTTCTCAGCGATTTAGAGCCCTCGTAGAACTCTCGGCTTTCTCGTGCCTGGAAATGTTCTTGCATCTCGTCTAGTTTTCTGGCCTCATATGCTCTTTTCTTAGCTCGCATTATTCTTTGGCATCTCTTCTTTTTGCAGAATATGTATCGGATCTACTGCGAGTTTTACTTTGGAGCATCTCTATTAGTGTCTCATTCTTTCCTCATGGCCCTCTCACATTCCCCACAAAACCATGGGTTCCTCCTTCTAGCCTTTTCACCCCCAGAGTGTCGTAACCCTGATTGATTCTACTTGACTAAGCAACCTTTCTTGACCTTTGTAGATCTGGCACCTAGTTCTTCCGCAGTACAATATTGGCCCCAATGTTAGAGTCTTTCATTGAATTTTTGTCGTGGACCTATCTTCATCAGTCCCTAAAGTCTAAAATCTAAATGTTTTTTCCTCCGATGTCCTATTCTTCTTTTCCAGATATTGGTTGTATTTCGCCAGAACCAGAACGTGGTTAGAATAATATTCCGCCCTTTGAAGCTTCGGGCGTCCTTTATGAATGAGGAGTGTCCCTTTTCCACTTATATGAGGTCCAGCGGAGTTGTAGTCCTGTCTCCTGGGCTTCCCATGTTTTCTTTTGTAAATATTTGTGGGGGAACATTGTGATTATAACCTCCATATCATTCGAAGCAGCGAAATCAGTAGTTCGGAAGCTTTTGTCATTTTAGTCTTGTGCCTACTATGCTGCACAGTGGTGGGTTTTTATATTTCTTCCTTGCAATTTGGGCATTGAAGACACCAACTATAATCTTGGTATCGTACTGAAGCATCTTATCGGCCAGTTAGGCATAGAAAGCTTCTTGTTTTTCCCTCTGCATCTTCGCTGGGGTATATGCACTAATCAATGATATATTACATAATCTACCCTTCAATCTGAATCTGCAAGTACTGTCACCGACGCAGTTGTACCCCGCAGTGAATGTTTTCCTTATCACAATTCCGGTTTCTCTCCGATCCTCCTAAGAGTCACTATTTATTGTTAACACTTCCCAAAGATACCAGTTTAGTATCATTCCCATCGTAATTCTTTTAGTGCTACCATTAGGGTTCTAGCGATATAACCGGGTACAGTATCGATACTTTTCTTTTCGATACCGAATTTTTGGTATCGATACTTTTGTTCCGAAATTTTAACGATATCGGTATGGAAAACTGAATATCGAAACAGTAAAATGACATTTCTTTTTTTCTTTTTTTTTTTTGCTCATCCAAACAAATCCTATCTGAATAAAAATAATTCTATACATAGTAACACACATTCTTTCGATATTCTAAAAAAAAAAATGATATATTTCCTTTCCCTATATCTTTAATTATCAGGGAAAGAAATTAAAAGAAAAAAAATATATATGCATAGCAAAGGAAATTCATTCGATATTAGAAGAATAAGGAACTCTTTCGATATTCTAAAAATATTTTCCGATACTTCACAGATGGCTAATATCTAAATTTTCTATTATGTTATGAACCCTATCTGTACATATCAGGGAAATTAATTAAAAGAAAAAAATATATATATATGCATAGCAAAGAAAAATTCTTTCGATACCAGAAGAACAGGGTACTCTTTCGATATTCTCAAAATATCGAACGATCATTCCGATATTTCACAAAAGGCTGATATCTAAATTCCTTCTGATGTTATGTACATATCAGGGAGAGTAATTAAATGAAAAAAAAATGATATATATGCATAGCAAAGAAAAATTCTTTCGATACCAGAAGAACAGGGTACTCTTTCGATATTCACAAAATATCGAATGATCAACCGATATTTCACAGATGCCTGATATCTAAACTTTTTATTATCATATGAATCCCATCTGTACATATCAGGGAAAGTAATTAAAAGAAAAAAAATAATATATACGCATAGCAAAGGAAATTCATTCGATATAAGAAGAATAAGGAACTCTTTCTATATTCTAAAAATATTTTCCGATACCTCACGGATGGCTGATATCTAAATTTTTTATTATATTTTGAACCCTATCTGTACATATCAGGGAAATTAATTAAAAGAAAAAAATAATTTATATGCATAGCAAAGAAAAATTCTTTCGATACCAGAAGAACAGGGTACTCTTTCGATATTCTCAAAATATCGAATGATCATTCCGATATCTCACAAATGGCTGATATCTAAATTTTTTATTATGTTATGAACACTATCTATACACATCAGGGAAATTAGTAAAAAGATAAAAATAATATATATGCATAGCAAACGAAATTCTTTTGATACTGGAAGAACAGGGTACTCTTTCGATATTCTAAAAATATCGAATGATCAACCGATATTTCACAGATGGCTGATATCTAAATTTTTTATTATGTTATGAACCCTATCTGTACATATCAGGGAAATTTAATATTAATGGTTTTAGGTACTGGACTTGAATTTAATTTTATTTTGTTTTACAGATACAAAACCCTTTTATTTGTCCAAGTTATCTTTTATTATTTATTTCTTTAACAAGTAGACGTTTCGACCCATGTGGTCATTCTCAATACATGTTTTTTATTTTATCATCATTCAGTTAGCTGAATTCAATCCGTAAAAATCTATATAACATTCAAAAAAGCAAAACATTAACATTATAAAAAAAATTGTTATAAATATATATGGAATACATGAATCTTCTTAAAAATTATCCTATCAGTCACACCATCATACATGGCATCATCCAAAAAATTCACTGCATATAAATTACAAATATTACATTACTGCTATCCTCACAATAGTACACAGATAGACATACCTTATTTTTTTCCCTGTAGACCGATATTAAAATGCAGAAAGAGGAGGAAAGCTGGGTGGGGTCACCCATAGTCAGTCATTGCAACTAATAAGCAAAACTAGGACTTTGTCCGGTCTAGATTCTCTGAGTAACAATAGTTTGTTTTGTTTTATGTCTCACATTAATTATTATTTCTATGTCAAAAGTAAAACTATTATAATTCAAGCATATTCTTACTATTAATATATATTGAAAACTATTTTTTATTCTATTTTATAGATATCCCAAAATTCCTTAATTATTGTTATTATAAAGCTGCTAATCCGATAGGTAAAAAATATAAAGAAGTAGAAATGGATGTGTTAAAAGGTTGAGTTTATTTTATTTATATAAGCAAATTGGTTATCTGTAAAGTTAATGTTTATTTTTATTTTTATGTTCATTTAATCTTAAAGAAATGGAGGAGTAGTATTTTGACAAATCTCCTCCCTCCTTTTTATCATTCACTATATTAGTTGAATTATCTGTTATATACAGTGCTTCTAAGAATTTACGTTTTGTTGTATTGCTTTCCCTATGCAGTATTTTAGGTCTGTTAAAATTAAAAGTATGTAGTTGTGTTTTACTGTGGTTAGATAGCGATGTGTTGCTTTTACATGTTGGTTTTAAGCTGTTTTTCTGGTAATAAAATCTATTTTTAAGGTGTGTACTAGTATGTCCTATGTAGTTTTTGTTACAATTTTCAAAATTGATGTTATAAACTACATTTTTGTTTTCTAGTAGTGGGATTCTGTCCTTTTGGTTATTTATTATGTTTTTAATAGGGTTTGTTGTTTTGTGTGCGAATTTAATTTCAGGAATATCGTACATTTTAAAGGTCGGTGCTATTGTTTCTGACAGTCCTTTTATGTATGTCAATGTTTTATATATTTTTTTGTCCGGTACTATTTCTGATATTGTGGTTTCATCCGTATTATGTGTTGTTGTATTATTTATTGGCTGTGTTTTTTGTTTTCTATTTGGAAAAAGTTTGTAATTTTATTTTGAGTAGGTTTAGTTGTTAAGATGCTATTACTGTTATTTTTGTTTAGATTGTTTAATATTGGTTTTGGGTTATATTTATTGTTATTAGGTCTGTTATCAGTTATCTTCATATGTTCATTTTCATCTTCATTTACATTATTTATTAATTTGATTTGTTTATACCATAAATTATTGATGAACTTTTTAGGGAAAGCATTACTTTCTAGGATGTTGAAGATTTTTGTTTTAGTTTCTTTTAAGTATTCTGTATCGGTTAGTTTAAGTGCTTTATTTATAAGGTTTTGTGCTGTGTTTTTGATTTGGTGCTTTGGATGATTTGAGTAGAAGTTTAACAGTTGTTGTGAGGATATATCTTTTTTATACCATTTTGTGGTGAGGGTGTTGTTTTGGGGATTTCTTATTATTGTAATGTCTAGATAGTTTAATGTGTGATTATTTTTTTCGAGTTCCTGTGTAAATTTAATATTTTTGTTTTGTTCATTGAGTACTTTTGTGAGTTGTTCTAAATCATATTTATTAGTTATAATTAGTAGGTCGTCAATGTATTTTGTTATAAATATTGATGGGTTGTTTATTTTTTGTAGACTCTCTCTCAAAATAAAATTTAGTACAATGCCTGATAGATTAACTGAGAGTCTACCTCCCATAGGTAAACCTGTGGTTTGTTTGTATATTTTGTTTTGGAAGGAAAAAAATCCATTTTCAGTACACAACTTTATACCTTCTGTGAATATTGTTTTACTTTTAATTTCAGTGTGTGGTTCTATTTTGTCCCAGTTTTCGTTTATGATCTTATATGCTGTTTTTAGTGGTATATTAGGGAACATAGATATGACGTCAAGACTGCACATTATATGGTCTGGTTTTAGATTAATGTTTTTAGTTTGTTTTTTAGTTCTATTGCGTTTTTTATGTCAAAGTCGTTACTATTATTAAAGTGGTTTAATGACTTATTTAGGTGAGTTGCTAATTTATCTATTGGATTATTAGTGCCATCCACTATAGGTCTGAGTGGATGGTCTTTTTTATGTATTTTAAGGTAGCCGTGAATTCTGGGTGTGTTATAGTAGTTGTTAGTTAATTTAGTTTTTAGAGATTTATTTATAAATTTATATTTCATTAGTTTGTCTAGGTATTTATTACCTTTTTGATTTAGGTCGTTCATAGGATTATTTCTAATACTTTTGTAGATATCTTTATTATTGAGTAGATTGAGCATTTTTTTGTTTGTATTCTGTTTTTGTAATTATTGCTAATTGTTTAGTTTTATCTGTTTTGATTATGCATAGGTCTGGATTATTGTTGAAAAATGTTTTTGTAATCTTCAAATCTTTATTTATTAATTTAGAAAATTGGTTAGTTATAGAGGTTGGTTTATTTGTATCTTTGTTTAAAAAGTTTAGTATGTTTTTACTTATTATGTTTCTTAAGCCGTTTTTATGTGTATCTGGAGTGTCCAAAAAATTGATTATCGATTCTATGTCAGCTATTAATTGGAAAATATTAGGTTTTTTATATTCTGGATTGCAATTAAAATTGTCTCCTAAACTTAATAAATTTATAATATTATGAGGTATTGTTTGAGCGGTTAGGTTAATGACTCTATTTTCTTTATATAAGTTATCATAGTAATTGAATATATTGAGGGATTCATGTGAAGATTTATCTTTTTTATTGATATTATCAGAGTAGATAGTGGATTTATATATAGTAGGGATTTTATTTGTATTATATGGGTTTTTTATGGTGGATTTATTAGGTTTATTTAATTTCTTGTATGTATTTGTTAATTTAATATCTTTTATTTTATTTTTCCATTTGGTGCATTTTCAACTATAAATGAGTGTGTCTCTTGATCAGTTTTATTAATATGATCCAAAATGGTTTGTATTTGTTTTTTGGTTTTATTAATGAGCCAGTAAGCTTGTCTTTTATCTAAAATTAATATTTTTTGTGCTATTTTGTTGAAAAAATTATTTTGTTTGGTGTTATTCAAGTATTGTTTATTAAAACAGTTTTCTATGTCTATTATATGTGTAAGTAAGTGGTTAGGTATAATCCTTTTTTCTAGACATAGTCTCAGGTAAGTCAGTTTGCATTCTGCATTAATTAATTTTAATTGTAATTCAAAAATCGATTTTAAGGTATCACTATCAATATCACCATTGTAAGGACTTACATTCAACTGGTCCCTGTTGCAGATCAATTCTTTCCTGAACTGTTTGATAAGATCTTCTACTTTATTCTGTGTCATTTTCATAAGGTGCTTAGGGTTTCACCTGTAGTTCATTTAATATTAATGGTTTTAGGTACTGGACTTGAATTTAATTTTATTTTGTTTTATAGATACAAAACCCTTTTATTTGTCCAAGTTATCTTTTATTATTTATTTCTTTAACAAGTAGACGTTTCGACCCATGTGGTCATTCTCAATACTTGTTTTTTATTTTTTATTTTATCATCATTCAGTTAGCTGAATTCAATCCGTAAAAATCTATATAACATTCAAAAAAGCAAAACATTAACATTATAAAATTTAGCATTATAAAAATTTTTTTTATAAATATATATGGAATACATGAATCTTCTTAAAAATTATCCTATCAGTCACACCATCATACATGGCATCATCCAAAAAATTCACTGCATATAAATAACAAATATTACATTACTGCTATCCTCACAATAGTACACAGATAGACATACCTTATTTTTTTCCCTGTAGACCGATATTAATTAATTTAATTAATTTATACCACAAAATGGTATAAAAAAGATATATCCTCACAACAACTGTTAAACTTCTACTCAAATCATCCAAAGCACCAAATCAAAAACACAGCACAAAACCTTATAAATAAAGCACTTAAACTAACCGATACAGAATACTTAAAAGAAACTAAAACAAAAATCTTCAACATCCTAGAAAGTAATGCTTTCCCTAAAAAGTTCATCAATAATTTATGGTATAAACAAATCAAATTAATAAATAATGTAAATGAAGATGAAAATGAACATATGAAGATAACTGATAACAGACCTAATAACAATAAATATAACCCAAAACCAATATTAAACAATCTTAACAAAAATAACAGTAATAGCATCTTAACAACTAAACCTACTCAAAATAAAATTACAAACTTTTTCCAAATAGAAAACAAAAAACACAGCCAATAAATAATACAACAACACATAATACGGATGAAACCACAATATCAGAAATAGTACCGGACAAAACAATATATAAAACATTGACATACATAAAAGGACTGTCAGAAACAATAGCACCGACCTTTAGAATGTACGATATTCCTGAAATTAAATTCGCACACAAAACAACAAACCCTATTAAAAACATAATAAATAACCAAAAGGACAGAATCCCACTACTAGAAAACAAAAATGTAGTTTATAACATCAATTGTGAAAATTGTAACAAAAACTACATAGGACATACTAGTACACACCTTAAAAATAGATTTTATTACCAGAAAAACAGCTTAAAATCAACATGTAATAGCAACACATCGGCGGCAAAAAACAATAAGGTACATATCTTTAAAGCTGTTTACATACATACGCTCCTACTATACAGAAGAGAAAGCTGGGTACCATCATCATAAGAGCATTTCAGCAGTTACTGCTGCCGAAATGAGGTACCCCCTGAAATAGTGGGCCGAACTAGGAGGTATGGAATCAGGAATGAGAGGATCTAGTGTTTGTCTCTCTAAAAGATATCCTTGAAAAAAAGCAACTTAGATGGTTGAGATATCTCTGCTGGATGAGTAAACACCTGAACCCAAGAAAATACGTTGAGGCCAGATCAACAGGAAATCCCCAAAGAGGGAGACCCAGAACACAATGGTCTGACTACATTTTCAGTATAGGAGAGAAGAAATGCACCTCCACGGTGAAAGGCACAAAGAGAATGAAGAAGAAGGCTTTTTCTAGATTACATCTCTAAAAGCCTGTCGATAATGATTTTTTTTAGATAGATTTTGCAATATGATACCAATGAATGTTAAATCCTTTAATACAAAGTGTTTGTTTTCCACGGTTCATTTTATCCTTTCCATACCCACTAAGAAAAAGGGCTTTTTAAAACAATGCTGAATAAGTAACTTTTATTTAATGAATAATCAACTCTCAAAATGTCTAGTTTGGGGAAAATCACTTGTACAAGATTTTTTAAAGAACAATTATATATTGAGAAATAGAAAAAATATAATTATTAAAAAATAAAAGTATTAAATATAAGCCAAATATAAGTATTAAAAAATACAATAGCCATGACATAATAATTAGTTGAAGAGGTGCTCCTTGATTTCTTTCACTTCAGTTAACAATGTAAAAAACTCTATAGACTTTGGTTCATACTAATATTTAAATTACAAGGATTTGTTTCTCTGGTAAATTTTAAAGTTCACAATAAAAATTTTTTTAACTAAATAATGTTTTGACCAAATTTATTATTATTTAACCAATTGAAAAAAAGTAATAGCAAAAGCAAACAAAAAAAATATGAAAAGACTTCTATTTATGTACCAAAATTAAAATAGCAGAGTGGACATACTCTTAACAAAGTGTTTTTTATGAGATGGAGCAGAACAACAATGCTTGATTACTTTAGTTAACACTCAAAATAATAAACTTATAATGTAGAATAAATATATTTTACATCCTTCAATTAACAATTGATGCATCACAGTGAAAAAGAAAACAAGAAAACTAAGAACAAAAATGGGATGAGTTTCATTTTATCTTCAAGGCATTGTTCATCAAATTGATACTGATTTCAGAAAATCATTCATCACTGATCAATCTTCCAAAAACACCCAAACATCTCTGCATCCTGAAACAGTAAAAATATATCTATAGTTTATGTAAATGTCAAGGCTACATACAAGTAGTATTCCATCAAAAAATAATACAGCCACTTTTGGAAAATTAGTAAACTAATCATCTGGGCATCCCATGTGTGTAGAGTAAATTTATATTGAAAATGTTGATTAGTAACACCAGTTTGACAAGGAAAAATTTGAAGTAAACTGAATATTTTTTAGAAGTATAATGTTAATTTGATAAAAAAATCCTGTTTTATTATAAGTGCAAAGAACAATATAAGCACTATCTTGAACAGTAATAATACTTTATTCCACAAATATAAGCATTTATTGTTGATTTTTTTTTTGCCCCCCAGAAAAAATTCCTGGATCCCTGACATGAGGACATATTATATTTTAAAAAAAATAATCTCTTACTTACATTATTATGCTCTTGAATTGCTATCATCACAGTTACCTCTGAAGGCATAAAATTTTTTAAACTTAATAACGATCCTATGATTTTCGAAATTGTATTCGCAATAAGGATCGTTACATTTTAAATATGCAAAAAGTCCATACAGTACCACGTTCAATGTTGATTGCTTATTCTTCTTCAAACAATACGGGCAAAACTTTGATGGTTCATCAGCAGAAGACATTTTTAATTAGATGCACAACAATGTGGTCTCTAACCTAACTGAACTTGGATTCACTCAATCAATCGATTAATCGATCCTTATGTGAATTGCAGTGAGTAAGAAATCAATACGACACTAATTTGAAAGTTTTAAAAATTTGTATTTTTCATCTGATTGTTTAGTTAATTAATTTTTTAATAATTTTATCACTTGTTATCCTAGGTTATAAAAGTTTGTTCATTTTAGGGCTTGAGGCTTCTGTTTTATTTACTGGTTCTATTCCTAGAAAGATGTATATAATTGTATAAATAAACAAATATTACCTAGCATTTTATATATTTTTTAAACAATCAAGAGTCCAAGCTCGAATAATAAGGATCTGTTATTGAATCTATATCAATTTATTTATTTTTTTCTAATATATTTAATGTTTCTTTAAACTTGTCAGAAATAAAGTTAGGAAATATGCTTCACCATTGTCATTGAATTCATGTTGTTTTGAACTACGATAGTGTTCTTTAGCGGATTTGTTTAAGCACGTCCGAAGAAATCCGAGTGCAAAGATTAATATTTTAAATGCTGTCGGTTCATTTTTTTTTTTAATTTAATTTAAAACATAGCTGTAGCCCAGCCGATGCCAATTTATTCAAGCAAAGCTGGAAATGATGTAAATTCACCTAAATAATAAGCAGCGAAAAATAATAATTAATTAATAAGTTTTCGACAGTTTTTAAGTAGGTATGTCTTAGCGTGGAGCCATAAGAACACGAAATTTTAACACTTTTTTTAATTTAATTTTTTGTTTTATGGACTCAGTATGTTTATAGAACGAAAATATTCACTCTTATCACAATGGGGGAGACTGTCATAGCTCTCGAATTCTCTGGTAGGCCAAGGGAGGAACCTTTCTCTTCCTCTTATTTCTTCTCTGTCAGGTCTTAGTTCCTCCTCATCAATATCCTGATCATTGCTAGATCGGTACGTCTGGTGGAGATGCAGGTACATCCTGCTTCTCTCCGGATTCAAAATTTCCTCATAGTATTGGAACCACCTACCTTTGATTTAATCAGCCTCGGTATGATTTCTGGATTGGTCTAGGCACACTTCAGTCTGTTGGGTAGGTAGTTCTCAGCGATTTAGAGCCCTCGTAGAACTCTCGGCTTTCTCGTGCCTGGAAATGTTCTTGCATCTCGTCTAGTTTTCTGGCCTCATATGCTCTTTTCTTAGCTCGCATTATTCTTTGGCATCTCTTCTTTTTGCAGAATATGTATCGGATCTACTGCGAGTTTTACTTTGGAGCATCTCTATTAGTGTCTCATTCTTTCCTCATGGCCCTCTCACATTCCCCACAAAACCATGGGTTCCTCCTTCTAGCCTTTTCACCCCCAGAGTGTCGTAACCCTGATTGATTCTACTTGACTAAGCAACCTTTCTTGACCTTTGTAGATCTGGCACCTAGTTCTTCCGCAGTACAATATTGGCCCCAATGTTAGAGTCTTTCATTGAATTTTTGTCGTGGACCTATCTTCATCAGTCCCTAAAGTCTAAAATCTAAATGTTTTTTCCTCCGATGTCCTATTCTTCTTTTCCAGATATTGGTTGTATTTCGCCAGAACCAGAACGTGGTTAGAATAATATTCCGCCCTTTGAAGCTTCGGGCGTCCTTTATGAATGAGGAGTGTCCCTTTTCCACTTATATGAGGTCCAGCGGAGTTGTAGTCCTGTCTCCTGGGCTTCCCATGTTTTCTTTTGTAAATATTTGTGGGGGAACATTGTGATTATAACCTCCATATCATTCGAAGCAGCGAAATCAGTAGTTCGGAAGCTTTTGTCATTTTAGTCTTGTGCCTACTATGCTGCACAGTGGTGGGTTTTTATATTTCTTCCTTGCAATTTGGGCATTGAAGACACCAACTATAATCTTGGTATCGTACTGAAGCATCTTATCGGCCAGTTAGGCATAGAAAGCTTCTTGTTTTTCCCTCTGCATCTTCGCTGGGGTATATGCACTAATCAATGATATATTACATAATCTACCCTTCAATCTGAATCTGCAAGTACTGTCACCGACGCAGTTGTACCCCGGCAGTGAATGTTTTCCTTATCACAATTCCGGTTTCTCTCCGATCCTCCTTAGAGTCACTATTTATTGTTAACACTTCCCAAAGATACCAGTTTAGTATCATTCCCATCGTAATTCTTTTAGTGCTACCATTAGGGTTCTAGCGATATAACCGGGTACAGTATCGATACTTTTCTTTTCGATACCGAATTTTTGGTATCGATACTTTTGTTCCGAAATTTTAACGATATCGGTATGGAAAACTGAATATCGAAACAGTAAAATGACATTTCTTTTTTTCTTTTTTTTTTTGCTCATCCAAACAAATCCTATCTGAATAAAAATAATTCTATACATAGTAACACACATTCTTTCGATATTCTAAAAAAAAATGATATATTTCCTTTCCCTATATCTTTAATTATCAGGGAAAGAAATTAAAAGAAAAAAAATATATATGCATAGCAAAGGAAATTCATTCGATATTAGAAGAATAAGGAACTCTTTCGATATTCTAAAAATATTTTCCGATACTTCACAGATGGCTAATATCTAAATTTTCTATTATGTTATGAACCCTATCTGTACATATCAGGGAAATTAATTAAAAGAAAAAAATATATATATATGCATAGCAAAGAAAAATTCTTTCGATACCAGAAGAACAGGGTACTCTTTCGATATTCTCAAAATATCGAACGATCATTCCGATATTTCACAAAAGGCTGATATCTAAATTCCTTCTGATGTTATGTAAATATCAGGGAGAGTAATTAAATGAAAAAAAAAATGATATATATGCATAGCAAAGAAAAATTCTTTCGATACCAGAAGAACAGGGTACTCTTTCGATATTCACAAAATATCGAATGATCAACCGATATTTCACAGATGCCTGATATCTAAACTTTTTATTATCATATGAATCCCATCTGTACATATCAGGGAAAGTAATTAAAAGAAAAAAAATAATATATACGCATAGCAAAGGAAATTCATTCGATATAAGAAGAATAAGGAACTCTTTCTATATTCTAAAAATATTTTCCGATACCTCACAGATGGCTGATATCTAAATTTTTTATTATATTTTGAACCCTATCTGTACATATCAGGGAAATTAATTAAAAGAAAAAAATAATTTATATGCATAGCAAAGAAAAATTCTTTCGATACCAGAAGAACAGGGTACTCTTTCGATATTCTCAAAATATCGAATGATCATTCCGATATCTCACAAATGGCTGATATCTAAATTTTTTATTATGTTATGAACACTATCTATACACATCAGGGAAATTAGTAAAAAGATAAAAATAATATATATGCATAGCAAACGAAATTCTTTTGATACTGGAAGAACAGGGTACTCTTTCGATATTCTAAAAATATCGAATGATCAACCGATATTTCACAGATGGCTGATATCTAAATTTTTTATTATGTTATGAACCCTATCTGTACATATCAGGGAAATTTAATATTAATGGTTTTAGGTACTGGACTTGAATTTAATTTTATTTTGTTTTACAGATACAAAACCCTTTTATTTGTCCAAGTTATCTTTTATTATTTATTTCTTTAACAAGTAGACGTTTCGACCCATGTGGTCATTCTCAATACATGTTTTTTATTTTATCATCATTCAGTTAGCTGAATTCAATCCGTAAAAATCTATATAACATTCAAAAAAGCAAAACATTAACATTATAAAATTTAGCATTATAAAAAAATTTGTTATAAATATATATGGAATACATGAATCTTCTTAAAAATTATCCTATCAGTCACACCATCATACATGGCATCATCCAAAAAATTCACTGCATATAAATTACAAATATTACATTACTGCTATCCTCACAATAGTACACAGATAGACATACCTTATTTTTTTCCCTGTAGACCGATATTAATTAATTTAATTAATTTATACCACAAAATGGTATAAAAAAGATATATCCTCACAACAACTGTTAAACTTCTACTCAAATCATCCAAAGCACCAAATCAAAAACACAGCACAAAACCTTATAAATAAAGCACTTAAACTAACCGATACAGAATACTTAAAAGAAACTAAAACAAAAATCTTCAACATCCTAGAAAGTAATGCTTTCCCTAAAAAGTTCATCAATAATTTATGGTATAAACAAATCAAATTAATAAATAATGTAAATGAAGATGAAAATGAACATATGAAGATAAATGATAACAGACCTAATAACAATAAATATAACCCAAAACCAATATTAAACAATCTTAACAAAAATAACAGTAATAGCATCTTAACAACTAAACCTACTCAAAATAAAATTACAAACTTTTTCCAAATAGAAAACAAAAAACACAGCCAATAAATAATACAACAACACATAATACGGATGAAACCACAATATCAGAAATAGTACCGGACAAAACAATATATAAAACATTGACATACATAAAAGGACTGTCAGAAACAATAGCACCGACCTTTAGAATGTATGATATTCCTGAAATTAAATTCGCACACAAAACAACAAACCCTATTAAAAACATAATAAATAACCAAAAGGACAGAATCCCACTACTAGAAAACAAAAATGTAGTTTATAACATCAATTGTGAAAATTGTAACAAAAACTACATAGGACATACTAGTACTCACCTTAAAAATAGATTTTATTACCAGAAAAACAGCTTAAAACCAACATGTAAAAGCAACACATCGGCGGCAAAAAACGTTAAGGTACATATCTTTAAAGCTGTTTACATACATACGCTCCTACTATACAGAAGAGAAAGCTGGGTACCATCATCATAAGAGCATTTCAGCAGTTACTGCTGCCGAAATGAGGTACCCCCTGAAATAGTGGGCCGAACTAGGAGGTATGGAATCAGGAATGAGAGGATCTAGTGTTTGTCTCTCTAAAAGATATCCTTGAAAAAAAGCAACTTAGATGGTTGAGATATCTCTGCTGGATGAGTAAACACCTGAACCCAAGAAAATACGTTGAGGCCAGATCAACAGGAAATCCCCAAAGAGGGAGACCCAGAACACAATGGTCTGACTACATTTTCAGTATAGGAGAGAAGAAATGCACCTCCACGGTGAAAGGCACAAAGAGAATGAAGAAGAAGGCTTTTTCTAGATTACATCTCTAAAAGCCTGTCGATAATGATTTTTTTTAGATAGATTTTGCAATATGATACCAATGAATGTTAAATCCTTTAATACAAAGTGTTTGTTTTCCACGGTTCATTTTATCCTTTCCATACCCACTAAGAAAAAGGGCTTTTTAAAACAATGCTGAATAAGTAACTTTTATTTAATGAATAATCAACTCTCAAAATGTCTAGTTTGGGGAAAATCACTTGTACAAGATTTTTTAAAGAACAATTATATATTGAGAAATAGAAAAAATATAATTATTAAAAAATAAAAGTATTAAATATAAGCCAAATATAAGTATTAAAAAATACAATAGCCATGACATAAAAATTAGTTGAAGAGGTGCTCCTTGATTTCTTTCACTTCAGTTAACAATGTAAAAAACTCTATAGACTTTGGTTCATACTAATATTTAAATTACAAGGATTTGTTTCTCTGGTAAATTTTAAAGTTCACAATAAAAATTTTTTTAACTAAATAATGTTTTGACCAAATTTATTATTATTTAACCAATTGAAAAAAAGTAATAGCAAAAGCAAACAAAAAAAATATGAAAAGACTTCTATTTATGTACCAAAATTAAAATAGCAGAGTGGACATACTCTTAACAAAGTGTTTTTTATGAGATGGAGCAGAACAACAATGCTTGATTACTTTAGTTAACACTCAAAATAATAAACTTATAATGTAGAATAAATATATTTTACATCCTTCAATTAACAATTGATGCATCACAGTGAAAAAGAAAACAAGAAAACTAAGAACAAAAATGGGATGAGTTTCATTTTATCTTCAAGGCATTGTTCATCAAATTGATACTGATTTCAGAAAATCATTCATCACTGATCAATCTTCCAAAAACACCCAAACATCTCTGCATCCTGAAACAGTAAAAATATATCTATAGTTTATGTAAATGTCAAGGCTACATACAAGTAGTATTCCATCAAAAAATAATACAGCCACTTTTGGAAAATTAGTAAACTAATCATCTGGGCATCCCATGTGTGTAGAGTAAATTTATATTGAAAATGTTGATTAGTAACACCAGTTTGACAAGGAAAAATTTGAAGTAAACTGAATATTTTTTAGAAGTATAATGTTAATTTGATAAAAAAATCCTGTTTTATTATAAGTGCAAAGAACAATATAAGCACTATCTTGAACAGTAATAATACTTTATTCCACAAATATAAGCATTTATTGTTGATTTTTTTTTTGCCCCCCAGAAAAAATTCCTGGATCCCTGACATGAGGACATATTATATTTTAAAAAAAATAATCTCTTACTTACATTATTATGCTCTTGAATTGCTATCATCACAGTTACCTCTGAAGGCATAAAATTTTTTAAACTTAATAACGATCCTATGATTTTCGAAATTGTATTCGCAATAAGGATCGTTACATTTTAAATATGCAAAAAGTCCATACAGTACCACGTTCAATGTTGATTGCTTATTCTTCTTCAAACAATACGGGCAAAACTTTGATGGTTCATCAGCAGAAGACATTTTTAATTAGATGCACAACAATGTGGTCTCTAACCTAACTGAACTTGGATTCACTCAATCAATCGATTAATCGATCCTTATGTGAATTGCAGTGAGTAAGAAATCAATACGACACTAATTTGAAAGTTTTAAAAATTTGTATTTTTCATCTGATTGTTTAGTTAATTAATTTTTTAATAATTTTATCACTTGTTATCCTAGGTTATAAAAGTTTGTTCATTTTAGGGCTTGAGGCTTCTGTTTTATTTACTGGTTCTATTCCTAGAAAGATGTATATAATTGTATAAATAAACAAATATTACCTAGCATTTTATATATTTTTTAAACAATCAAGAGTCCAAGCTCGAATAATAAGGATCTGTTATTGAATCTATATCAATTTATTTATTTTTTTCTAATATATTTAATGTTTCTTTAAACTTGTCAGAAATAAAGTTAGGAAATATGCTTCACCATTGTCATTGAATTAATGTTGTTTTGAACTACGATAGTGTTCTTTAGCGGATTTGTTTAAGCACGTCCGAAGAAATCCGAGTGCAAAGATTAATATTTTAAATGCTGTCGGTTCATTTTTTTTTTAATTTAATTTAAAACATAGCTGTAGCCCAGCCGATGCCAATTTATTCAAGCAAAGCTGGAAATGATGTAAATTCACCTAAATAATAAGCAGCGAAAAATAATAATTAATTAATAAGTTTTCGACAGTTTTTAAGTAGGTATGTCTTAGCGTGGAGCCATAAGAACACGAAATTTTAACACTTTTTTTAATTTAATTTTTTGTTTTATGGACTCAGTATGTTTATAGAACGAAAATATTCACTCATATCACAATGGGGGAGACTGTCATAGCTCTCGAATTCTCTGGTAGGCCAAGGGAGGAACCTTTCTCTTCCTCTTATTTCTTCTCTGTCAGGTCTTAGTTCCTCCTCATCAATATCCTGATCATTGCTAGATCGGTACGTCTGGTGGAGATGCAGGTACATCCTGCTTCTCTCCGGATTCAAAATTTCCTCATAGTATTGGAACCACCTACCTTTGATTTAATCAGCCTCGGTATGATTTCTGGATTGGTCTAGGCACACTTCAGTCTGTTGGGTAGGTAGTTCTCAGCGATTTAGAGCCCTCGTAGAACTCTCGGCTTTCTCGTGCCTGGAAATGTTCTTGCATCTCGTCTAGTTTTCTGGCCTCATATGCTCTTTTCTTAGCTCGCATTATTCTTTGGCATCTCTTCTTTTTGCAGAATATGTATCGGATCTACTGCGAGTTTTACTTTGGAGCATCTCTATTAGTGTCTCATTCTTTCCTCATGGCCCTCTCACATTCCCCACAAAACCATGGGTTCCTCCTTCTAGCCTTTTCACCCCCAGAGTGTCGTAACCCTGATTGATTCTACTTGACTAAGCAACCTTTCTTGACCTTTGTAGATCTGGCACCTAGTTCTTCCGCAGTACAATATTGGCCCCAATGTTAGAGTCTTTCATTGAATTTTTGTCGTGGACCTATCTTCATCAGTCCCTAAAGTCTAAAATCTAAATGTTTTTTCCTCCGATGTCCTATTCTTCTTTTCCAGATATTGGTTGTATTTCGCCAGAACCAGAACGTGGTTAGAATAATATTCCGCCCTTTGAAGCTTCGGGCGTCCTTTATGAATGAGGAGTGTCCCTTTTCCACTTATATGAGGTCCAGCGGAGTTGTAGTCCTGTCTCCTGGGCTTCCCATGTTTTCTTTTGTAAATATTTGTGGGGGAACATTGTGATTATAACCTCCATATCATTCGAAGCAGCGAAATCAGTAGTTCGGAAGCTTTTGTCATTTTAGTCTTGTGCCTACTATGCTGCACAGTGGTGGGTTTTTATATTTCTTCCTTGCAATTTGGGCATTGAAGACACCAACTATAATCTTGGTATCGTACTGAAGCATCTTATCGGCCAGTTAGGCATAGAAAGCTTCTTGTTTTTCCCTCTGCATCTTCGCTGGGGTATATGCACTAATCAATGATATATTACATAATCTACCCTTCAATCTGAATCTGCAAGTACTGTCACCGACGCAGTTGTACCCCGGCAGTGAATGTTTTCCTTATCACAATTCCGGTTTCTCTCCGATCCTCCTTAGAGTCACTATTTATTGTTAACACTTCCCAAAGATACCAGTTTAGTATCATTCCCATCGTAATTCTTTTAGTGCTACCATTAGGGTTCTAGCGATATAACCGGGTACAGTATCGATACTTTTCTTTTCGATACCGAATTTTTGGTATCGATACTTTTGTTCCGAAATTTTAACGATATCGGTATGGAAAACTGAATATCGAAACAGTAAAATGACATTTCTTTTTTTCTTTTTTTTTTTGCTCATCCAAACAAATCCTATCTGAATAAAAATAATTCTATACATAGTATCACACATTCTTTCGATATTCTAAAAAAAAAATGATGTATTTCCTTTCCCTATATCTTTAATTATCAGGGAAAGAAATTAAAAGAAAAAAAATATATATGCATAGCAAAGGAAATTCATTCGATATTAGAAGAATAAGGAACTCTTTCGATATTCTAAAAATATTTTCCGATACTTCACAGATGGCTAATATCTAAATTTTCTATTATGTTATGAACCCTATCTGTACATATCAGGGAAATTAATTAAAAGAAAAAAATATATATATATGCATAGCAAAGAAAAATTCTTTCGATACCAGAAGAACAGGGTACTCTTTCGATATTCTCAAAATATCGAACGATCATTCTGATATTTCACAAAAGGCTGATATCTAAATTCCTTCTGATGTTATGTACATATCAGGGAGAGTAATTAAATGAAAAAAAAATGATATATATGCATAGCAAAGAAAAATTCTTTCGATACCAGAAGAACAGGGTACTCTTTCGATATTCACAAAATATCGAATGATCAACCGATATTTCACAGATGCCTGATATCTAAACTTTTTATTATCATATGAATCCCATCTGTACATATCAGGGAAAGTAATTAAAAGAAAAAAAATAATATATACGCATAGCAAAGGAAATTCATTCGATATAAGAAGAATAAGGAACGCTTTCTATATTCTAAAAATATTTTCCGATACCTCGCAGATGGCTGATATCTAAATTTTTTATTATATTTTGAACCCTATCTGTACATATCAGGGAAATTAATTAAAAGAAAAAAATAATTTATATGCATAGCAAAGAAAAATTCTTTCGATACCAGAAGAACAGGGTACTCTTTCGATATTCTCAAAATATCGAATGATCATTCCGATATCTCACAAATGGCTGATATCTAAATTTTTTATTATGTTATGAACACTATCTATACACATCAGGGAAATTAGTAAAAAGATAAAAATAATATATATGCATAGCAAACGAAATTCTTTTGATACTGGAAGAACAGGGTACTCTTTCGATATTCTAAAAATATCGAATGATCAACCGATATTTCACAGATGGCTGATATCTAAATTTTTTATTATGTTATGAACCCTATCTGTACATATCAGGGAAATTTAATATTAATGGTTTTAGGTACTGGACTTGAATTTAATTTTATTTTGTTTTACAGATACAAAACCCTTTTATTTGTCCAAGTTATCTTTTATTATTTATTTCTTTAACAAGTAGACGTTTCGACCCATGTGGTCATTCTCAATACATGTTTTTTATTTTATCATCATTCAGTTAGCTGAATTCAATCCGTAAAAATCTATATAACATTCAAAAAAGCAAAACATTAACATTATAAAATTTAGCATTATAAAAAATTTTTTTATAAATATATATGGAATACATGAATCTTCTTAAAAATTATCCTATCAGTCACACCATCATACATGGCATCATCCAAAAAATTCACTGCATATAAATAACAAATATTACATTACTGCTATCCTCACAATAGTACACAGATAGACATACCTTATTTTTTTCCCTGTAGACCGATATTAATTAATTTAATTAATTTATACCACAAAATGGTATAAAAAAGATATATCCTCACAACAACTGTTAAACTTCTACTCAAATCATCCAAAGCACCAAATCAAAAACACAGCACAAAACCTTATAAATAAAGCACTTAAACTAACCGATACAGAATACTTAAAAGAAACTAAAACAAAAATCTTCAACATCCTAGAAAGTAATGCTTTCCCTAAAAAGTTCATCAATAATTTATGGTATAAACAAATCAAATTAATAAATAATGCAAATGAAGATGAAAATGAACATATGAAGATAACTGATAACAGACCTAATAACAATAAATATAACCCAAAACCAATATTAAACAATCTAAACAAAAATAACAGTAATAGCATCTTAACAACTAAACCTACTCAAAATAAAATTACAAACTTTTTCCAAATAGAAAACAAAAAACACAGCCAATAAATAATACAACAACACATAATACGGATGAAACCACAATATCAGAAATAGTACCGGACAAAACAATATATAAAACATTGACATACATAAAAGGACTGTCAGAAACAATATCACCGACCTTTAGAATGTACGATATTCCTGAAATTAAATTTGCACACAAAACAACAAACCCTATTAAAAACATAATAAATAACCAAAAGGACAGAATCCCACTACTAGAAAACAAAAATGTAGTTTATAACATCAATTGTAAAAATTGTAACAAAAACTACATAGGACATACTAGTACTCACCTTAAAAATAGATTTTATTACCAGAAAAACAGCTTAAAACCAACATGTAAAAGCAACTGCTATGCTGTTTTTAGTGGTATATTAGGGAACATAGATATGACGTCAAGACTACACATTATATGGTCTGGTTTTAGATTAATGTTTTTAGTTTGTTTTTTAGTTCTATTGCGTTTTTTATGTCAAAGTCGTTACTATTATTAAAGTGGTTTAATGACTTATTTAGATGAGTTGCTAATTTATCTATTGGATTATTAGTGCCATCCACTATAGGTCTGAGTGGATGGTCTTTTTTATGTATTTTAAGGTAGCCGTGAATTCTGGGTGTGTTATAGTAGTTGTTAGTTAATTTAGTTTTTAGAGATTTATTTATAAATTTATATTTCATTAGTTTGTCTAGGTATTTATTAACTTTTTGATTTAGGTCGTTCATAGGATTATTTCTAATACTTTTGTAGATATCTTTATTATTGAGTAGATTGAGCATTTTTTGTTTGTATTCTGTTTTTGTAATTATTGCTAATTGTTTAGTTTTATCTGTTTTGATTATGCATAGGTCTGGATTATTGTTGAAAAATGTTTTTGTAATCTTCAAATCTTTATTTATTAATTTAGAAAATTGGTTAGTTATAGAGGTTGGTTTATTTGTATCTTTGTTTAAAAAGTTTAGTATGTTTTTACTTATTATGTTTCTTAAGCCGTTTTTATGTGTATCTGGAGTGTCCAAAAAATTGATTATCGATTCTATGTCAGCTATTAATTGGAAAATATTAGGTTTTTTATATTCTGGATTGCAATTAAAATTGTCTCCTAAACTTAATAAATTTATAATATTATGAGGTATTGTTTGAGCGGTTAGGTTAATGACTCTATTTTCTTTATATAAGTTATCATAGTAATTGAATATATTGAGGGATTCATGTGAAGATTTATCTTTTTTATTGATATTATCAGAGTAGATAGTGGATTTATATATAGTAGGGATTTTATTTGTATTATATGGGTTTTTTATGGTGGATTTATTAGGTTTATTTAATTTCTTGTATGTATTTGTTAATTTAATATCTTTTATTTTATTTTTCCATTTGGTGCATTTTCAACTATAAATGAGTGTGTCTCTTGATCAGTTTTATTAATATGATCCAAAATGGTTTGTATTTGTTTTTTGGTTTTATTAATGAGCCAGTAAGCTTGTCTTTTATCTAAAATTAATATTTTTTGTGCTATTTTGTTGAAAAAATTATTTTGTTTGGTGTTATTCAAGTATTGTTTATTAAAACAGTTTTCTATGTCTATTATATGTGTAAGTAAGTGGTTAGGTATAATCCTTTTTTCTAGACATAGTCTCAGGTAAGTCAGTTTGCATTCTGCATTAATTAATTTTAATTGTAATTCAAAAATCGATTTTAAGGTATCACTATCAATATCACCATTGTAAGGACTTACATTCAACTGGTCCCTGTTGCAGATCAATTCTTTCCTGAACTGTTTGATAAGATCTTCTACTTTATTCTGTGTCATTTTCATAAGGTGCTTAGGGTTTCACCTGTAGTTCATTTAATATTAATGGTTTTAGGTACTGGACTTGAATTTAATTTTATTTTGTTTTATAGATACAAAACCCTTTTATTTGTCCAAGTTATCTTTTATTATTTATTTCTTTAACAAGTAGACGTTTCGACCCATGTGGTCATTCTCAATACTTGTTTTTTATTTTTTATTTTATCATCATTCAGTTAGCTGAATTCAATCCGTAAAAATCTATATAACATTCAAAAAAGCAAAACATTAACATTATAAAATTTAGCATTATAAAAATTTTTTTTATAAATATATATGGAATACATGAATCTTCTTAAAAATTATCCTATCAGTCACACCATCATACATGGCATCATCCAAAAAATTCACTGCATATAAATAACAAATATTACATTACTGCTATCCTCACAATAGTACACAGATAGACATACCTTATTTTTTTCCCTGTAGACCGATATTAATTAATTTAATTAATTTATACCACAAAATGGTATAAAAAAGATATATCCTCACAACAACTGTTAAACTTCTACTCAAATCATCCAAAGCACCAAATCAAAAACACAGCACAAAACCTTATAAATAAAGCACTTAAACTAACCGATACAGAATACTTAAAAGAAACTAAAACAAAAATCTTCAACATCCTAGAAAGTAATGCTTTCCCTAAAAAGTTCATCAATAATTTATGGTATAAACAAATCAAATTAATAAATAATGTAAATGAAGATGAAAATGAACATATGAAGATAACTGATAACAGACCTAATAACAATAAATATAACCCAAAACCAATATTAAACAATCTTAACAAAAATAACAGTAATAGCATCTTAACAACTAAACCTACTCAAAATAAAATTACAAACTTTTTCCAAATAGAAAACAAAAAACACAGCCAATAAATAATACAACAACACATAATACGGATGAAACCACAATATCAGAAATAGTACCGGACAAAACAATATATAAAACATTGACATACATAAAAGGACTGTCAGAAACAATAGCACCGACCTTTAGAATGTACGATATTCCTGAAATTAAATTCGCACACAAAACAACAAACCCTATTAAAAACATAATAAATAACCAAAAGGACAGAATCCCACTACTAGAAAACAAAAATGTAGTTTATAACATCAATTGTGAAAATTGTAACAAAAACTACATAGGACATACTAGTACACACCTTAAAAATAGATTTTATTACCAGAAAAACAGCTTAAAATCAACATGTAAAAGCAACACATCGGCGGCAAAAAACGTTAAGGTACATATCTTTAAAGCTGTTTACATACATACGCTCCTACTGTACAGAAGAGAAAGCTGGGTACCATCATCATAAGAGCATTTCAGCAGTTACTGCTGCCGAAATGAGGTACCCCCTGAAATAGTGGGCCGAACTAGGAGGTATGGAATCAGGAATGAGAGGATCTAGGGTTTGTCTCTCTAAAAGATATCCTTGAAAAAAAGCAACTTAGATGGTTGAGATATCTCTGCTGGATGAGTAAACACCTGAACCCAAGAAAATACGTTGAGGCCAGATCAACAGGAAATCCCCAAAGAGGGAGACCCAGAACACAATGGTCTGACTACATTTTCAGTATAGGAGAGAAGAAATGCACCTCCACGGTGAAAGGCACAAAGAGAATGAAGAAGAAGGCTTTTTCTAGATTACATCTCTAAAAGCCTGTCGATAATGATTTTTTTTAGATAGATTTTGCAATATGATACCAATGAATGTTAAATCCTTTAATACAAAGTGTTTGTTTTCCACGGTTCATTTTATCCTTTCCATACCCACTAAGAAAAAGGGCTTTTTAAAACAATGCTGAATAAGTAACTTTTATTTAATGAATAATCAACTCTCAAAATGTCTAGTTTGGGGAAAATCATGTATAATGTTAATTTGATAAAAAAATCCTGTTTTATTATAAGTGCAAGGAACAATATAAGCACTATCTTGAATAATCATAATAATTTATTCCACAAATATAAGCATTTATTGTTGATTTTTTTTTTTGCCCCACAAAAAAAATTCCTGGATCCCTGACATGAGGACATATATTTTAAAAAAAAAATAATCTCTTACTTACATTATTATGCTCTTGAATTGCTGTCATCACAGTTACCTCTGAAGGCATAAAATTTTTTAAACTTAATAACGATCCTATGATTTTCGAAATTGTATTCGCAATAAGGATCGTTACATTTTAAATATGCAAAAAGTCCATACAGTACCACGTTCAATCTTGATTGCTTATTCTTCTTCAAACAATACGGGCAAAACTTTGGTGGTTCATCAGCAGAAGACATTTTTAATTAGATGCACAACAATGTGGTCTCTAACCTAACTGAACTTGGATTCACTCAATCAATCGATTAATCGATCCTTATGTGAATTGCAGTGAGTAAGAAATCAATACGACACTAATTTGAAAGTTTTAAAAATTTGTATTTTTCATCTGATTGTTTAGTTAATTAATTTTTTAATAATTTTATCACTTGTTATCCTAGGTTATAAAAGTTTGTTCATTTTAGGGCTTGAGGCTTCTGTTTTATTTACTGGTTCTATTCCTAGAAAGATGTATATAATTGTATAAATAAACAAATATTACCTAGCATTTTATATATTTTTTAAACAATCAAGAGTCCAAGCTCGAATAATAAGGATCTGTTAATGAATCTATATCAATTTATTTATTTTTTTCTAATATATTTAATGTTTCTTTAAACTTGTCAGAAATAAAGTTAGGAAATATGCTTCACCATTGTCATTGAATTCATGTTGTTTTGAACTACGATAGTGTTCTTTAGCGGATTTGTTTAAGCACGTCCGAAGAAATCCGAGTGCAAAGATTAATATTTTAAATGCTGTCGGTTCATTTTTTTTTTTAATTTAATTTAAAACATAGCTGTAGCCCAGCCGATGCCAATTTATTCAAGCAAAGCTGGAAATGATGTAAATTCACCTAAATAATAAGCAGCGAAAAATAATAATTAATTAATAAGTTTTCGACAGTTTTTAAGTAGGTATGTCTTAGCGTGGAGCCATAAGAACACGAAATTTTAACACTTTTTTTAATTTAATTTTTTGTTTTATGGACTCAGTATGTTTATAGAACGAAAATATTCACTCTTATCACAATGGGGGAGACTGTCATAGCTCTCGAATTCTTTGGTAGGCCAAGGGAGGAACCTTTCTCTTCCTCTTATTTCTTCTCTGTCAGGTCTTAGTTCCTCCTCATCAATATCCTGATCATTGCTAGATCGGTACGTCTGGTGGAGATGCAGGTACATCCTGCTTCTCTCCGGATTCAAAATTTCCTCATAGTATTGGAACCACCTACCTTTGATTTAATCAGCCTCGGTATGATTTCTGGATTGGTCTAGGCACACTTCAGTCTGTTGGGTAGGTAGTTCTCAGCGATTTAGAGCCCTCGTAGAACTCTCGGCTTTCTCGTGCCTGGAAATGTTCTTGCATCTCGTCTAGTTTTCTGGCCTCATATGCTCTTTTCTTAGCTCGCATTATTCTTTGGCATCTCTTCTTTTTGCAGAATATGTATCGGATCTACTGCGAGTTTTACTTTGGAGCATCTCTATTAGTGTCTCATTCTTTCCTCGTGGCCCTCTCACATTCCCCACAAAACCATGGGTTCCTCCTTCTAGCCTTTTCACCCCCAGAGTGTCGTAACCCTGATTGATTCTACTTGACTAAGCAACCTTTCTTGACCTTTGTAGATCTGGCACCTAGTTCTTCCGCAGTACAATATTGGCCCCAATGTTAGAGTCTTTCATTGAATTTTTGTCGTGGACCTATCTTCATCAGTCCCTAAAGTCTAAAATCTAAATGTTTTTTCCTCCGATGTCCTATTCTTCTTTTCCAGATATTGGTTGTATTTCGCCAGAACCAGAACGTGGTTAGAATAATATTCCGCCCTTTGAAGCTTCGGGCGTCCTTTATGAATGAGGAGTGTCCCTTTTCCACTTATATGAGGTCCAGCGGAGTTGTAGTCCTGTCTCCTGGGCTTCCCATGTTTTCTTTTGTAAATATTTGTGGGGGAACATTGTGATTATAACCTCCATATCATTCGAAGCAGCGAAATCAGTAGTTCGGAAGCTTTTGTCATTTTAGTCTTGTGCCTACTATGCTGCACAGTGGTGGGTTTTTATATTTCTTCCTTGCAATTTGGGCATTGAAGACACCAACTATAATCTTGGTATCGTACTGAAGCATCTTATCGGCCAGTTAGGCATAGAAAGCTTCTTGTTTTTCCCTCTGCATCTTCGCTGGGGTATATGCACTAATCAATGATATATTACATAATCTACCCTTCAATCTGAATCTGCAAGTACTGTCACCGACGCAGTTGTACCCCGGCAGTGAATGTTTTCCTTATCACAATCCCGGTTTCTCTCCGATCCTCCTTAGAGTCACTATTTATTGTTAACACTTCCCAAAGATACCAGTTTAGTATCATTCCCATCGTAATTCTTTTAGTGCTACCATTAGGGTTCTAGCGATATAACCGGGTACAGTATCGATACTTTTCTTTTCGATACCGAATTTTTGGTATCGATACTTTTGTTCCGAAATTTTAACGATATCGGTATGGAAAACTGAATATCGAAACAGTAAAATGACATTTCTTTTTTTCTTTTTTTTTTTGCTCATCCAAACAAATCCTATCTGAATAAAAATAATTCTATACATAGTATCACACATTCTTTCGATATTCTAAAAAAAAAATGATGTATTTCCTTTCCCTATATCTTTAATTATCAGGGAAAGAAATTAAAAGAAAAAAAATATATATGCATAGCAAAGGAAATTCATTCGATATTAGAAGAATAAGGAACTCTTTCGATATTCTAAAAATATTTTCCGATACTTCACAGATGGCTAATATCTAAATTTTCTATTATGTTATGAACCCTATCTGTACATATCAGGGAAATTAATTAAAAGAAAAAAATATATATATATGCATAGCAAAGAAAAATTCTTTCGATACCAGAAGAACAGGGTACTCTTTCGATATTCTCAAAATATCGAACGATCATTCCGATATTTCACAAAAGGCTGATATCTAAATTCCTTCTGATGTTATGTACATATCAGGGAGAGTAATTAAATGAAAAAAAAATGATATATATGCATAGCAAAGAAAAATTCTTTCGATACCAGAAGAACAGGGTACTCTTTCGATATTCACAAAATATCGAATGATCAACCGATATTTCACAGATGCCTGATATCTAAACTTTTTATTATCATATGAATCCCATCTGTACATATCAGGGAAAGTAATTAAAAGAAAAAAAATAATATATACGCATAGCAAAGGAAATTCATTCGATATAAGAAGAATAAGGAACTCTTTCTATATTCTAAAAATATTTTCCGATACCTCACAGATGGCTGATATCTAAATTTTTTATTATATTTTGAACCCTATCTGTACATATCAGGGAAATTAATTAAAAGAAAAAAATAATTTATATGCATAGCAAAGAAAAATTCTTTCGATACCAGAAGAACAGGGTACTCTTTCGATATTCTCAAAATATCGAATGATCATTCCGATATCTCACAAATGGCTGATATCTAAATTTTTTATTATGTTATGAACACTATCTATACACATCAGGGAAATTAGTAAAAAGATAAAAATAATATATATGCATAGCAAACGAAATTCTTTTGATACTGGAAGAACAGGGTACTCTTTCGATATTCTAAAAATATCGAATGATCAACCGATATTTCACAGATGGCTGATATCTAAATTTTTTATTATGTTATGAACCCTATCTGTACATATCAGGGAAATTTAATATTAATGGTTTTAGGTACTGGACTTGAATTTAATTTTATTTTGTTTTACAGATACAAAACCCTTTTATTTGTCCAAGTTATCTTTTATTATTTATTTCTTTAACAAGTAGACGTTTCGACCCATGTGGTCATTCTCAATACATGTTTTTTATTTTATCATCATTCAGTTAGCTGAATTCAATCCGTAAAAATCTATATAACATTCAAAAAAGCAAAACATTAACATTATAAAATTTAGCATTATAAAAAATTTTTTTATAAATATATATGGAATACATGAATCTTCTTAAAAATTATCCTATCAGTCACACCATCATACATGGCATCATCCAAAAAATTCACTGCATATAAATAACAAATATTACATTACTGCTATCCTCACAATAGTACACAGATAGACATACCTTATTTTTTTCCCTGTAGACCGATATTAATTAATTTAATTAATTTATACCACAAAATGGTATAAAAAAGATATATCCTCACAACAACTGTTAAACTTCTACTCAAATCATCCAAAGCACCAAATCAAAAACACAGCACAAAACCTTATAAATAAAGCACTTAAACTAACCGATACAGAATACTTAAAAGAAACTAAAACAAAAATCTTCAACATCCTAGAAAGTAATGCTTTCCCTAAAAAGTTCATCAATAATTTATGGTATAAACAAATCAAATTAATAAATAATGCAAATGAAGATGAAAATGAACATATGAAGATAACTGATAACAGACCTAATAACAATAAATATAACCCAAAACCAATATTAAACAATCTAAACAAAAATAACAGTAATAGCATCTTAACAACTAAACCTACTCAAAATAAAATTACAAACTTTTTCCAAATAGAAAACAAAAAACACAGCCAATAAATAATACAACAACACATAATACGGATGAAACCACAATATCAGAAATAGTACCGGACAAAACAATATATAAAACATTGACATACATAAAAGGACTGTCAGAAACAATATCACCGACCTTTAGAATGTACGATATTCCTGAAATTAAATTTGCACACAAAACAACAAACCCTATTAAAAACATAATAAATAACCAAAAGGACAGAATCCCACTACTAGAAAACAAAAATGTAGTTTATAACATCAATTGTGAAAATTGTAACAAAAACTACATAGGACATACTAGTACTCACCTTAAAAATAGATTTTATTACCAGAAAAACAGCTTAAAACCAACATGTAAAAGCAACTGCTATGCTGTTTTTAGTGGTATATTAGGGAACATAGATATGACGTCAAGACTACACATTATATGGTCTGGTTTTAGATTAATGTTTTTAGTTTGTTTTTTAGTTCTATTGCGTTTTTTATGTCAAAGTCGTTACTATTATTAAAGTGGTTTAATGACTTATTTAGATGAGTTGCTAATTAATCTATTGGATTATTAGTGCCATCCACTATAGGTCTGAGTGGATGGTCTTTTTTATGTATTTTAAGGTAGCCGTGAATTCTGGGTGTGTTATAGTAGTTGTTAGTTAATTTAGTTTTTAGAGATTTATTTATAAATTTATATTTCATTAGTTTGTCTAGGTATTTATTAACTTTTTGATTTAGGTCGTTCATAGGATTATTTCTAATACTTTTGTAGATATCTTTATTATTGAGTAGATTGAGCATTTTTTGTTTGTATTCTGTTTTTGTAATTATTGCTAATTGTTTAGTTTTATCTGTTTTGATTATGCATAGGTCTGGATTATTGTTGAAAAATGTTTTTGTAATCTTCAAATCTTTATTTATTAATTTAGAAAATTGGTTAGTTATAGAGGTTGGTTTATTTGTATCTTTGTTTAAAAAGTTTAGTATGTTTTTACTTATTATGTTTCTTAAGCCGTTTTTATGTGTATCTGGAGTGTCCAAAAAATTGATTATCGATTCTATGTCAGCTATTAATTGGAAAATATTAGGTTTTTTATATTCTGGATTGCAATTAAAATTGTCTCCTAAACTTAATAAATTTATAATATTATGAGGTATTGTTTGAGCGGTTAGGTTAATGACTCTATTTTCTTTATATAAGTTATCATAGTAATTGAATATATTGAGGGATTCATGTGAAGATTTATCTTTTTTATTGATATTATCAGAGTAGATAGTGGATTTATATATAGTAGGGATTTTATTTGTATTATATGGGTTTTTTATGGTGGATTTATTAGGTTTATTTAATTTCTTGTATGTATTTGTTAATTTAATATCTTTTATTTTATTTTTCCATTTGGTGCATTTTCAACTATAAATGAGTGTGTCTCTTGATCAGTTTTATTAATATGATCCAAAATGGTTTGTATTTGTTTTTTGGTTTTATTAATGAGCCAGTAAGCTTGTCTTTTATCTAAAATTAATATTTTTTGTGCTATTTTGTTGAAAAAATTATTTTGTTTGGTGTTATTCAAGTATTGTTTATTAAAACAGTTTTCTATGTCTATTATATGTGTAAGTAAGTGGTTAGGTATAATCCTTTTTTCTAGACATAGTCTCAGGTAAGTCAGTTTGCATTCTGCATTAATTAATTTTAATTGTAATTCAAAAATCGATTTTAAGGTATCACTATCAATATCACCATTGTAAGGACTTACATTCAACTGGTCCCTGTTGCAGATCAATTCTTTCCTGAACTGTTTGATAAGATCTTCTACTTTATTCTGTGTCATTTTCATAAGGTGCTTAGGGTTTCACCTGTAGTTCATTTAATATTAATGGTTTTAGGTACTGGACTTGAATTTAATTTTATTTTGTTTTATAGATACAAAACCCTTTTATTTGTCCAAGTTATCTTTTATTATTTATTTCTTTAACAAGTAGACGTTTCGACCCATGTGGTCATTCTCAATACTTGTTTTTTATTTTTTATTTTATCATCATTCAGTTAGCTGAATTCAATCCGTAAAAATCTATATAACATTCAAAAAAGCAAAACATTAACATTATAAAATTTAGCATTATAAAAAATTTTTTTATAAATATATATGGAATACATGAATCTTCTTAAAAATTATCCTATCAGTCACACCATCATACATGGCATCATCCAAAAAATTCACTGCATATAAATAACAAATATTACATTACTGCTATCCTCACAATAGTACACAGATAGACATACCTTATTTTTTTCCCTGTAGACCGATATTAATTAATTTAATTAATTTATACCACAAAATGGTATAAAAAAGATATATCCTCACAACAACTGTTAAACTTCTACTCAAATCATCCAAAGCACCAAATCAAAAACACAGCACAAAACCTTATAAATAAAGCACTTAAACTAACCGATACAGAATACTTAAAAGAAACTAAAACAAAAATCTTCAACATCCTAGAAAGTAATGCTTTCCCTAAAAAGTTCATCAATAATTTATGGTATAAACAAATCAAATTAATAAATAATGTAAATGAAGATGAAAATGAACATATGAAGATAACTGATAACAGACCTAATAACAATAAATATAACCCAAAACCAATATTAAACAATCTTAACAAAAATAACAGTAATAGCATCTTAACAACTAAACCTACTCAAAATAAAATTACAAACTTTTTCCAAATAGAAAACAAAAAACACAGCCAATAAATAATACAACAACACATAATACGGATGAAACCACAATATCAGAAATAGTACCGGACAAAACAATATATAAAACATTGACATACATAAAAGGACTGTCAGAAACAATAGCACCGACCTTTAGAATGTACGATATTCCTGAAATTAAATTCGCACACAAAACAACAAACCCTATTAAAAACATAATAAATAACCAAAAGGACAGAATCCCACTACTAGAAAACAAAAATGTAGTTTATAACATCAATTGTGAAAATTGTAACAAAAACTACATAGGACATACTAGTACACACCTTAAAAATAGATTTTATTACCAGAAAAACAGCTTAAAATCAACATGTAAAAGCAACACATCGGCGGCAAAAAACGTTAAGGTACATATCTTTAAAGCTGTTTACATACATACGCTCCTACTGTACAGAAGAGAAAGCTGGGTACCATCATCATAAGAGCATTTCAGCAGTTACTGCTGCCGAAATGAGGTACCCCCTGAAATAGTGGGCCGAACTAGGAGGTATGGAATCAGGAATGAGAGGATCTAGGGTTTGTCTCTCTAAAAGATATCCTTGAAAAAAAGCAACTTAGATGGTTGAGATATCTCTGCTGGATGAGTAAACACCTGAACCCAAGAAAATACGTTGAGGCCAGATCAACAGGAAATCCCCAAAGAGGGAGACCCAGAACACAATGGTCTGACTACATTTTCAGTATAGGAGAGAAGAAATGCACCTCCACGGTGAAAGGCACAAAGAGAATGAAGAAGAAGGCTTTTTCTAGATTACATCTCTAAAAGCCTGTCGATAATGATTTTTTTTAGATAGATTTTGCAATATGATACCAATGAATGTTAAATCCTTTAATACAAAGTGTTTGTTTTCCACGGTTCATTTTATCCTTTCCATACCCACTAAGAAAAAGGGCTTTTTAAAACAATGCTGAATAAGTAACTTTTATTTAATGAATAATCAACTCTCAAAATGTCTAGTTTGGGGAAAATCACTTGTACAAGATTTTTTAAAGAACAATTATATATTGAGAAATAGAAAAAATATAATTATTAAAAAATAAAAGTA
>JBBAGI010000017.1:0-50000 GCA_037127475.1 Arma custos | reverse complement strand
TTTATTACTTCAATAGAAATGAATGATGAAAGCATTAAATTTAATAAGTTAAGATATATTTAATTCGAGTTAAATATCTGTAATTCATAGAAAATTTCATCTATTTAAAAAATTCTAATCTGCTAAATGAATTTAATGATTTTATCAACATGATTGGTATAAAATACAAATCAACTTTTAATAAAATAAATTTTTAAAAAATTAAATTGAATAAAAAAAGCTTAAAAAGTGTTGTGTTGTGTTGTGGTGTGGTGTGTAATGTGAGAGGAGGTCGCTGCCGTAGATATACAAAAAAATATATTTCATGCACATGCACATGCTCATGCAACATGCAAAAATACTGCCCACTAAGGATGTGACCTAGCCTACCTAACTTGTGTCATCTCTGTACTATCTTGAATATTAATATTGAATAATATATTTATGCAATAACAAATTTGTTACTTCAAAGTTTTTCACTAATTAAATAAATAATGAAAATAATTAATAATCAAATAATAAATTAATTTAATAAGTAATGAATTTAATTTTAATCTATCTAAAAGTTTTGTATTATAGAAATCAAAAGTTTTAAAATTATTTCAAAAAAATTAATATTTATATGCAATTAAATATTTGAATGATTTCACTGAAATTGATATTACTGTGTAAAAAAAGGAAAATTGTGTCGTATGTTGTTATGTTCCTTGGGAGTGTACATGTATAAAAACAAAACATGCAACATGCAATATCCAAAGTGGGCAGGACTGTGGCCCAGATCAAAAATAACTTTGCAAGTTATAGATCATTCATAACAATAAAGTTATAATGATTTAAAGTTATGTTATAAACTTTAAAGTTGTAATAATTATAATGAAGTTACAATTCATGTAAAGTAATAAAAAATATATATATATATGAATCAAATAATCTATCAAATTTTCTAATTTATCCTTTAATAGTTTAATAATGTTTCACTGGGCCACAGTGCATGCTTAGAACTTGTTCATCTGACTTGGCACCCTATGAGGTGTGATGGCTTCGGAGTCCTGAAGATCTACGAGGGGTAGGCTGCTGGCTACGAAGGCTGCTGAATCCGAAGGCTGCTAGATCCGAAGGCTGCTGGATCCGAAGGCTGCTGCATATCTTCTTTGTCCTGAAAAAAAAAAAATAGAGCTTTAAAAATACAATCACAATAACTTAAAGATATCATCAATATCAATAGCAATAGCATATCATCCCAAATTCACTAATTTCTAGCCCTCCTTCATGATTCGCTCGTGTCTCAGGAAAGAAAAAGACATAAATTAAAAATAAATAATAAAAATTTACAATAATATTTCTCCCTATCAAATACTCTAAAGATCCAGAGCTTATTGGTCATTTCTCTCCTATCAATCACTACTTAAATTTGGATATTATTAGTCTCCTATTTGAAAAGATTAAGACAAACCTCGACGCCTGAGCACTTTAAATGGTAATAAGAGATCGAAACGAATATGCCAAAATTATTATCAATGTACAGTTAAATAATAAGGCACTTCATGAAAAAAAAACAAAAAAAAACAGGGAATATTTAACAAACATATATCATCTATACTTCATTCATAATGTTAGTTGAAACGTTCATTTCTTAATGAAGTGATTAGCGAAATATCCACATATACCTCCCACGATTACATTCTTTCTCCGTAATGAATAGCTCACGATAGTTTATATTTTTGGTGAATGGTTAAAAGGAAACGAATAAACTTTTAACTCAACTCGCAGCGACAACCTGCGGAACTGATACCCATACTTCATATCCATTCTAAAGTATGAATACAGGGGATTCATAAGTCCTCTACCCTTTTGACATCAACAGCCTGAGCTAATGATATAATATTTAATCTAGGATTTATTGCTTATTAAACAGACCATCAGAGGTTTACTGCAACTATATCAAAAGATGATACAATGTGTTACAATCGTGCACTAAATAGCTCACCTTATTTGTGCAGCATAAGTCTTCATGGGTGATTGCTTAACATGAAGGCTGCATTGGTGTCTATGTCTATGTGTGCAGTTTCCACTCTGCTCACCAGTACTACAAAGGACCTGATATTCTGTGGAGGTGACTCGAAGAGATTCCATCATTCCCTCGCCGTAAGAAGACTCCTCTTGGGAGGCGAAACGATCCCCACTCCTGAGGACCTGGCGAGCCACCTTCTGAAGTCCATCTCATCCTTCGTAAGCAGTGAGATGCCCTCGATCTTGCGGGGTGGTTGAAGGGATTCGAACCCAGCCCTCCGGTACTCGGCCCATGCAGGGAACGGATCCACCGTCACCGACGTCCTCCGAGTCCACAACCACCTCGGAACACTCCAACCGGCGCCTCTCCCCCTTTCCCGAATTTTCTTCTCTCCGAACCGGCCCTTCCTCTCGAAGCCATTCCAACTCGAAAAGCTATTGCGTTGTAACGGAAGAGTCGAAAGAAGAAGGGATCGAGGTATTCAACGATTCCCCGGGTAGGGAATCCGAACTGTGCTATCGAAGTGATGTAACTAGCTGAGCGATTCTCGTGTCATGGTCACCCGGGATGAAGAGCATTGCACAACTGACTAAAGTTGAAACAGAAATTAAATGAATCTAAATAAAGTTTTCGGCAAATTTCGGTTTTAAAAACGGAATTGAAAAAATCCTTGATTAAAAGGATTCTGATTTAGATTTTAAAAAATTAAGTATTTTTTTTACCGAGTGATCCTGATTTTAAAATTAGTAAATAAAGGCCTATAGCCAATAAGAGTTAAAATTAACAATCATGTAAATGATCAAAATCATTCGCTTTTTAACTATTAGTGTACAGGACAAAACCCCATCCTCAGGTGCCAGCAAAAAGTCAAACCAAATTATCCCTCAAATTTTATATCTCTCTACTATATCTAACTTGGTTTGACTTCCTTTAGCTCCTGATAAAATGAGGCGTTGAACCGCAACTAATAAAAGCCAATGTTGGGCCGGGTACAGAGCTTCAAACAGCTCTAAAGGGTTTGGGGCTTAATGATATATCTATACTAATTGTTTTCCAACTTCAAAAACCAAAACCAAGGTTCCAAAACCTTGCAGAAGAAGCTTAATTTAGGGTGAATTTAAAATGGTGGTCGGCGAGAACTTTTACAATAAGCATATCAAATTACTGGGGGCGTGCAGCTTATGATAGACCCAGACAGGACTATCTGAAATTTAACTAGCCCTAAAATTATATATTACTAAAATAACAATTTAAAAAAATTCCACCACCAAAATAGTAATTCCTGTTACCAACTTTGGCAAGTTGTGCAGTGTTCTTCTTCCTGTGCAACTGTGACACGAAGACTGCTCAGTTGCGACATCACTTTGATGACGCGATTCGAGTTCCCAAACACGACGAACCGCGGAATACTTTGACCTCCCCATCCTTCGAATCTTCCGTTATAACGCAGCATCTCAACGAGTAGAAGTAACCTCGACAGATAGGTTCAGCTAGAAGACAGGAAAATCTGGAAAAAGGAGAAAAGAGCCGGGGGGAAGAGTCCGCTGGAAGTTGAGGACTTGGAGGGCCCCGATGGCAATGGATCTGTTCCGAGATGAACCGAACACAGGAGTTCTGGGCTCGCGTCCTTTCGACTGCCCTGCAAGACCAAGAACGTTCCACTAACTCGCGAAGGAAAGAGATGAGCTTCAGAAGGTGGCCTGCCGGGTCCTCGAGAGAGAGAATCTTTCCACCTCCTCGGAGGAGTTTGCCGCCGTCGAGTGAATCGTGGAATCTCTTCGCAGTTCTTCTGCAGAATACCAAACCCTCTGGAGTACAAGTTTGCTCCAGTCTTCTAGATTCCAAGGATATGCTTCTGAGCTTGACTTGTGCCTTCCAACCATTCCGGAACAGCAACTGGGCTTTCTGTAAAAAATGCAACAAAAAAAATTAATAAAATAAAATATAATCAATTAATTTAAAATGAAATATAAATAGGACACATATTTTTTATAAATGTTATTAAAGGAAATATAATCGCACTCAGGGATCACATCACTCTCACCAATGAGTGATTTTGGTGCATATTTGCTCATATTAATTAAATAATATGAGCTACTTGATCATAATACTAATTTTTATATTGACCTTATTTTTGTAAAATTTACAAGTAGTACCTTATAATTATCAATTTTATAAAGTATATTCATTAGTATAAAGTACACTCACTTACCTGACTTGGTCATCGTCATCATCATCATCTTCTTCTAAGCAGCATTTTAAAGCCAATTCGTATAGCTACTTCATGTCTTATTTCATCAGAGTTGATCTTCCTGTTAGTACCTCTGCAGTAGATTCTTCAGTTTTCGTGCCTGGAAAATAAATTGCCGCAGTTATAATAATTATAGCAATATTAATCAAAATGGTGGTGATTGGTATTGAGGTAGGGGGGCCATCAACCCCCTATCTCCCTACCCTAGCCTGCTGATGGGGCTGCCACCTCAGAGCCTGCAGGCCTGCTCTCCCGTCCGGGACGGCTATCTAGGGGAGGTGACCCTAGAGTGTGTACTGTAAATGACCTTTGTCTGCATAATGTTGGTGCATGGAGTGTACTGTTTCAGTGTACTGTTTGTGTGAGTGTGCATGGTGTACTGAACTCGGGTTCTTGGTGTCGTTACTCACCATCAAAGTCCCATGCATGGACCCTGCCCTGAGAACTCTATTCAATAATACCTAATTGAAATATAAAAGTAATAAATTATACATATAATAAATAAATTATATATTTCGCATAGAAATTCTATTGCAAGGAAACCAGTGAATGGTTGAAAAATAGAATAATTTATAGGCGCATTAGACATCTCTATTACAAAAACCGTAATAGTTGCAAACATCGCTACTTATCTAAGACAGAACAAAGTGCGAAATAAAAATCATCTTCATTTTTAACCTGGTGAGTAATGAAGAATTTATAAAAGTTACAGATAACTGCGCTGAGCTGGGAGCTGACTGATAGATAGCCTGAGGTTCGAAGTACAGGTCCAATATTTAAGGAGTAGAGGGGGAAAGAATAATTATTAATTTTATATATTCTTTTAGTGCATTATCGACGTTGTAAAAACCGCGACCGCTATAATAATAATTATAATATTATTTAATACAGTCAATTTATAATAAGCTAGCCTATAAATTTCATCAAATATTGAAAAATCAATAATTAACTAAATTAAACAAATAAAAATTTAATAATGCACTCCTTTCCACACCACCACAGAGGTAGAGCGCGTGGTGTGCGTTTTTTTTAATGTGGTATCCCCAATAGGCCTAGTCCACAATCCTACCCTACAATCTTCAAGATATAAAATCTTGAAGAAGTTAGAACTACTTTAGATCATATCAGATCTAGTAGTATTCGACGTACAAAGACAATTTTGGGAACGGGGCGAGTAAACCTAAATTCGACGAGTAAACCTAATTTTATGCCTAAAACCTAAATTCGACGCATATACCTAAATTCGACGAGTAAACCTAAATTACATATCATAACTTAACCTAAAATACATATTATAAATTAACCTGAAATACATATTATAAATTAACCTGAAATACATATTAAAAATTAACCTGAAATACATATTATAAATTAACCTGAAATACATATTATAAATTAACCTGAAATACATATTTTTTAAACCTACTTAGTTGTTATATGGTGTATTTTACTAATTAAAAGAATTTTCGGATAATCATATCAACACCACAATGTCTGCTGAATACCAATCTTGAGTTAGATATAGTAGAGAGATATTCTTTTGAGGGATAACTCAAATTGGTATTCGTTCAACATGTGATGATGGTGTGATGTTCCGAAAAATATTGATAAAATTATTAAAACATCACAATGTCTGCTGAATCCCAAACTTAAGTTAGATATAGCAGAGAGATATTATTTTGAGGGATAACTCAGCTTGGAATTCGTTCAACATGTGATGATAGAATATTAATATAATTATTACAAAACAGTTACCAAATTTTAAAAAAATATTAAATCTAAGTAGGTTTAAAAAGAAAATAAGAACCCCCAGAAGCCTCTTCAACTTTGAAGGTGCTCTGGGGATATAATAAAATATTGCATATACAAATACAATAATAAAAACAAAACACTACTTCATGCAATAGGAGTACTCACTTTTGCGAAGATCTTGCTCTCAACTCTCATGTGTTCCTAAACCTAAAGTGTAAAAATTTTACTATTTACTTAATGATAAAAAAATCAAATATAGCTATGTAATTATATGAAATACTCTGCTCGATATGACATTTTAATTTGAATTTAATGTATTGCAAAATACTGAAAGAATAATTATATTTATATGAATGAATGAAAAATAATATTTAATAGTAAAGTTTTATCAATCAACAAATCACTTTCAAAATCAGAATATTTTTAAATTTATAAACTAAATTTAAGATCAAATTAAAAATTCACTATGTTGAAAAAGTGTTGCGGTGTGTAATGAGAGAGGAGCCGCAGCTGCAGTCTGGAAGGTCCTGAAGATCCTCAACTCTCACATTAAAGTAGTTATGTGATAACTAATGACAATAATTGAATTTAAACTAATATAATAATGACTTTATTACTTCAATAGAAATGAATGATGAAAGCATTAAATTTAATAAGTTAAGATATATTTAATTCGAGTTAAATATCTGTAATTCATAGAAAATTTCATCTATTTAAAAAATTCTAATCTGCTAAATGAATTTAATGATTTTATCAACATGATTGGTATAAAATACAAATCAACTTTTAATAAAATAAATTTTAAAAAAATTAAATTGAATAAAAAAAGTTTAAAAAGTGTTGTGTTGTGTTGTGGTGTGGTGTGTAATGTGAGAGGAGGTCGCTGCCGTAGATATACAAAAAAATATATTTCATGCACATGCACATGCTCATGCAACATGCAAAAATACTGCCCACTAAGGATGTGACCTAGCCTACCTAACTTGTGTCATCTCTGTACTATCTTGAATATTAATATTGAATAATATATTTATGCAATAACAAATTTGTTACTTCAAAGTTTTTCACCAATTAAATAAATAATGAAAATAATTAATAATCAAATAATAAATTAATTTAATAAGTAATGAATTTAATTTTAATCTATCTAAAAGTTTTGTATTATAGAAATCAAAAGTTTTAAAATTATTTCAAAAAAATTAATATTTATATGCAATTAAATATTTGAATGATTTCACTGAAATTGATATTACTGTGTAAAAAAAGGAAAATTGTGTCGTATGTTGTTATGTTCCTTGGGAGTGTACATGTATAAAAACAAAACATGCAACATGCAATATCCAAAGTGGGCAGGACTGTGGCCCAGATCAAAAATAACTTTGCAAGTTATAGATCATTCATAACAATAAAGTTATAATGATTTAAAGTTATGTTATAAACTTTAAAGTTGTAATAATTATAATGAAGTTACAATTCATGTAAAGTAATAAAAAATATATATATATATATATGAATCAAATAATCTATCAAATTTTCTAATTTATCCTTTAATAGTATAATAATGTTTCACTGGGCCACAGTGCATGCTTAGAACTTGTTCATCTGACTTGGCACCCTATGAGGTGTGATGGCTTCGGAGTCCTGAAGATCTACGAGGGGTAGGCTGCTGGCTACGAAGGCTGCTGAATCCGAAGGCTGCTAGATCCGAAGGCTGCTGGATCCGAAGGCTGCTGCATATCTTCTTTGTCCTGAAAAAAAAAATAGAGCTTTAAAAATACAATCACAATAACTTAAAGATATCATCAATATCAATAGCAATAGCATATCATCCCAAATTCACTAATTTCTAGCCCTCCTTCATGATTCGCTCGTGTCTCAGGAAAGAAAAAGACATAAATTAAAAATAAATAATAAAAATTTACAATAATATTTCTCCCTATCAAATACTCTAAAGATCCAGAGCTTATTGGTCATTTCTCTCCTATCAATCACTACTTAAATTTGGATATTATTAGTCTCCTATTTGAAAAGATTAAGACAAACCTCGACGCCTGAGCACTTTAAATGGTAATAAGAGATCGAAACGAATATGCCAAAATTATTATCAATGTACAGTAAAATAATAAGGCACTTCATGAAAAAAAAACAAAAAAAACAGGGAATATTTAACAAACATATATCATCTATACTTCATTCATAATGTTAGTTGAAACGTTCATTTCTTAATGAAGTGATTAGCGAAATATCCACATATACCTCCCACGATTACATTCTTTCTCCGTAATGAATAGCTCACGATAATTTATATTTTTGGTGAATGGTTAAAAGGAAACGAATAAACTTTTAACTCAACTCGCAGCGACAACCTGCGGAACTGATACCCATACTTCATATCCATTCTAAAGTATGAATACAGGGGATTCATAAGTCCTCTACCCTTTTGACATCAACAGCCTGAGCTAATGATATAATATTTAATCTAGGATTTATTGCTTATTAAACAGACCATCAGAGGTTTACTGCAACTATATCAAAAGATGATACAATGTGTTACAATCGTGCACTAAATAGCTCACCTTATTTGTGCAGCATAAGTCTTCATGGGTGATTGCTTAACATGAAGGCTGCATTGGTGTCTATGTCTATGTGTGCAGTTTCCACTCTGCTCACCAGTACTACAAAGGACCTGATACTCTGTGGAGGTGACTCGAAGAGATTCCATCATTCCCTCGCCGACAGAAGACTCCTCTTGGGAGGCGAAACGATCCCCACTCCTGAGGACCTGGCGAGCCACCTTCTGAAGTCCATCTCATCCTTCGTAAGCAGTGAGATGCCCTCGATCTTGCGGGGTGGTTGAAGGGATTCGAACCCAGCCCTCCGGTACTCGGCCCATGCAGGGAACGGATCCACCGTCACCGACGTCCTCCGAGTCCACAACCACCTCGGAACACTCCAACCGGCGCCTCTCCCCCTTTCCCGAATTTTCTTCTCTCCGAACCGGCCCTTCCTCTCGAAGCCATTCCAACTCGAAAAGCTATTGCGTTGTAACGGAAGAGTCGAAAGAAGAAGGGATCGAGGTATTCAACGATTCCCCGGGTAGGGAATCCGAACTGTGCTATCGAAGTGATGTAACTAGCTGAGCGATTCTCGTGTCATGGTCACCCGGGATGAAGAGCATTGCACAACTGACTAAAGTTGAAACAGAAATTAAATGAATCTAAATAAAGTTTTCGGCAAATTTCGGTTTTAAAAACGGAATTGAAAAAATCCTTGATTAAAAGGATTCTGATTTAGATTTTAAAAAATTAAGTATTTTTTTTACCGAGTGATCCTGATTTTAAAATTAGTAAATAAAGGCCTATAGCCAATAAGAGTTAAAATTAACAATCATGTAAATGATCAAAATCATTCGCTTTTTAACTATTAGTGTACAGGACAAAACCCCATCCTCAGGTGCCAGCAAAAAGTCAAACCAAATTATCCCTCAAATTTTATATCTCTCTACTATATCTAACTTGGTTTGACTTCCTTTAGCTCCTGATAAAATGAGGCGTTGAACCGCAACTAATAAAAGCCAATGTTGGGCCGGGTACAGAGCTTCAAACAGCTCTAAAGGGTTTGGGGCTTAATGATATATCTATACTAATTGTTTTCCAACTTCAAAAACCAAAACCAAGGTTCCAAAACCTTGCAGAAGAAGCTTAATTTAGGGTGAATTTAAAATGGTGGTCGGCGAGAACTTTTACAATAAGCATATCAAATTACTGGGGGCGTGCAGCTTATGATAGACCCAGACAGGACTATCTGAAATTTAACTAGCCCTAAAATTATATATTACTAAAATAACAATTTAAAAAAATTCCACCACCAAAATAGTAATTCCTGTTACCAACTTTGGCAAGTTGTGCAGTGTTCTTCTTCCTGTGCAACTGTGACACGAAGACTGCTCAGTTGCGACATCACTTTGATGACGCGATTCGAGTTCCCAAACACGACGAACCGCGGAATACTTTGACCTCCCCATCCTTCGAATCTTCCGTTATAACGCAGCATCTCAACGAGTAGAAGTAACCTCGACAGATAGGTTCAGCTAGAAGACAGGAAAATCTGGAAAAAGGAGAAAAGAGCCGGGGGGAAGAGTCCGCTGGAAGTTGAGGACTTGGAGGGCCCCGATGGCAATGGATCTGTTCCGAGATGAACCGAACACAGGAGTTCTGGGCTCGCGTCCTTTCGACTGCCCTGCAAGACCAAGAACGTTCCACTAACTCGCGAAGGAAAGAGATGAGCTTCAGAAGGTGGCCTGCCGGGTCCTCGAGAGAGAGAATCTTTCCACCTCCTCGGAGGAGTTTGCCGCCGTCGAGTGAATCGTGGAATCTCTTCGCAGTTCTTCTGCAGAATACCAAACCCTCTGGAGTACAAGTTTGCTCCAGTCTTCTAGATTCCAAGGATATGCTTCTGAGCTTGACTTGTGCCTTCCAACCATTCCGGAACAGCAACTGGGCTTTCTGTAAAAAATGCAACAAAAAAAATTAATAAAATAAAATATAATCAATTAATTTAAAATGAAATATAAATAGGACACATATTTTTTATAAATGTTATTAAAGGAAATATAATCGCACTCAGGGATCACATCACTCTCACCAATGAGTGATTTTGGTGCATATTTGCTCATATTAATTAAATAATATGAGCTACTTGATCATAATACTAATTTTTATATTGACCTTATTTTTGTAAAATTTACAAGTAGTACCTTATAATTATCAATTTTATAAAGTATATTCATTAGTATAAAGTACACTCACTTACCTGACTTGGTCATCGTCATCATCATCATCTTCTTCTAAGCAGCATTTTAAAGCCAATTCGTATAGCTACTTCATGTCTTATTTCATCAGAGTTGATCTTCCTGTTAGTACCTCTGCAGTAGATTCTTCAGTTTTCGTGCCTGGAAAATAAATTGCCGCAGTTATAATAATTATAGCAATATTAATCAAAATGGTGGTGATTGGTATTGAGGTAGGGGGGCCATCAACCCCCTATCTCCCTACCCTAGCCTGCTGATGGGGCTGCCACCTCAGAGCCTGCAGGCCTGCTCTCCCGTCCGGGACGGCTATCTAGGGGAGGTGACCCTAGAGTGTGTACTGTAAATGACCTTTGTCTGCATAATGTTGGTGCATGGAGTGTACTGTTTCAGTGTACTGTTTGTGTGAGTGTGCATGGTGTACTGAACTCGGGTTCTTGGTGTCGTTACTCACCATCAAAGTCCCATGCATGGACCCTGCCCTGAGAACTCTATTCAATAATACCTAATTGAAATATAAAAGTAATAAATTATACATATAATAAATAAATTATATATTTCGCATAGAAATTCTATTGCAAGGAAACCAGTGAATGGTTGAAAAATAGAATAATTTATAGGCGCATTAGACATCTCTATTACAAAAACCGTAATAGTTGCAAACATCGCTACTTATCTAAGACAGAACAAAGTGCGAAATAAAAATCATCTTCATTTTTAACCTGGTGAGTAATGAAGAATTTATAAAAGTTACAGATAACTGCGCTGAGCTGGGAGCTGACTGATAGATAGCCTGAGGTTCGAAGTACAGGTCCAATATTTAAGGAGTAGAGGGGGAAAGAATAATTATTAATTTTATATATTCTTTTAGTGCATTATCGACGTTGTAAAAACCGCGACCGCTATAATAATAATTATAATATTATTTAATACAGTCAATTTATAATAAGCTAGCCTATAAATTTCATCAAATATTGAAAAATCAATAATTAACTAAATTAAACAAATAAAAATTTAATAATGCACTCCTTTCCACACCACCACAGAGGTAGAGCGCGTGGTGTGCGTTTTTTTTAATGTGGTATCCCCAATAGGCCTAGTCCACAATCCTACCCTACAATCTTCAAGATATAAAATCTTGAAGAAGTTAGAACTACTTTAGATCATATCAGATCTAGTAGTATTCGACGTACAAAGACAATTTTGGGAACGGGGCGAGTAAACCTAAATTCGACGAGTAAACCTAATTTTATGCCTAAAACCTAAATTCGACGCATATACCTAAATTCGACGAGTAAACCTAAATTACATATCATAACTTAACCTAAAATACATATTATAAATTAACCTGAAATACATATTATAAATTAACCTGAAATACATATTAAAAATTAACCTGAAATACATATTATAAATTAACCTGAAATACATATTATAAATTAACCTGAAATACATATTTTTTAAACCTACTTAGTTGTTATATGGTGTATTTTACTAATTAAAAGAATTTTCGGATAATCATATCAACACCACAATGTCTGCTGAATACCAATCTTGAGTTAGATATAGTAGAGAGATATTCTTTTGAGGGATAACTCAAATTGGTATTCGTTCAACATGTGATGATGGTGTGATGTTCCGAAAAATATTGATAAAATTATTAAAACATCACAATGTCTGCTGAATCCCAAACTTAAGTTAGATATAGCAGAGAGATATTATTTTGAGGGATAACTCAGCTTGGAATTCGTTCAACATGTGATGATAGAATATTAATATAATTATTACAAAACAGTTACCAAATTTTAAAAAAATATTAAATCTAAGTAGGTTTAAAAAGAAAATAAGAACCCCCAGAAGCCTCTTCAACTTTGAAGGTGCTCTGGGGATATAATAAAATATTGCATATACAAATACAATAATAAAAACAAAACACTACTTCATGCAATAGGAGTACTCACTTTTGCGAAGATCTTGCTCTCAACTCTCATGTGTTCCTAAACCTAAAGTGTAAAAATTTTACTATTTACTTAATGATAAAAAAATCAAATATAGCTATGTAATTATATGAAATACTCTGCTCGATATGACATTTTAATTTGAATTTAATGTATTGCAAAATACTGAAAGAATAATTATATTTATATGAATGAATGAAAAATAATATTTAATAGTAAAGTTTTATCAATCAACAAATCACTTTCAAAATCAGAATATTTTTAAATTTATAAACTAAATTTAAGATCAAATTAAAAATTCACTATGTTGAAAAAGTGTTGCGGTGTGTAATGAGAGAGGAGCCGCAGCTGCAGTCTGGAAGGTCCTGAAGATCCTCAACTCTCACATTAAAGTAGTTATGTGATAACTAATGACAATAATTGAATTTAAACTAATATAATAATGACTTTATTACTTCAATAGAAATGAATGATGAAAGCATTAAATTTAATAAGTTAAGATATATTTAATTCGAGTTAAATATCTGTAATTCATAGAAAATTTCATCTATTTAAAAAATTCTAATCTGCTAAATGAATTTAATGATTTTATCAACATGATTGGTATAAAATACAAATCAACTTTTAATAAAATAAATTTTAAAAAAATTAAATTGAATAAAAAAAGTTTAAAAAGTGTTGTGTTGTGTTGTGGTGTGGTGTGTAATGTGAGAGGAGGTCGCTGCCGTAGATATACAAAAAAATATATTTCATGCACATGCACATGCTCATGCAACATGCAAAAATACTGCCCACTAAGGATGTGACCTAGCCTACCTAACTTGTGTCATCTCTGTACTATCTTGAATATTAATATTGAATAATATATTTATGCAATAACAAATTTGTTACTTCAAAGTTTTTCACCAATTAAATAAATAATGAAAATAATTAATAATCAAATAATAAATTAATTTAATAAGTAATGAATTTAATTTTAATCTATCTAAAAGTTTTGTATTATAGAAATCAAAAGTTTTAAAATTATTTCAAAAAAATTAATATTTATATGCAATTAAATATTTGAATGATTTCACTGAAATTGATATTACTGTGTAAAAAAAGGAAAATTGTGTCGTATGTTGTTATGTTCCTTGGGAGTGTACATGTATAAAAACAAAACATGCAACATGCAATATCCAAAGTGGGCAGGACTGTGGCCCAGATCAAAAATAACTTTGCAAGTTATAGATCATTCATAACAATAAAGTTATAATGATTTAAAGTTATGTTATAAACTTTAAAGTTGTAATAATTATAATGAAGTTACAATTCATGTAAAGTAATAAAAAATATATATATATATATATATGAATCAAATAATCTATCAAATTTTCTAATTTATCCTTTAATAGTATAATAATGTTTCACTGGGCCACAGTGCATGCTTAGAACTTGTTCATCTGACTTGGCACCCTATGAGGTGTGATGGCTTCGGAGTCCTGAAGATCTACGAGGGGTAGGCTGCTGGCTACGAAGGCTGCTGAATCCGAAGGCTGCTAGATCCGAAGGCTGCTGGATCCGAAGGCTGCTGCATATCTTCTTTGTCCTGAAAAAAAAAATAGAGCTTTAAAAATACAATCACAATAACTTAAAGATATCATCAATATCAATAGCAATAGCATATCATCCCAAATTCACTAATTTCTAGCCCTCCTTCATGATTCGCTCGTGTCTCAGGAAAGAAAAAGACATAAATTAAAAATAAATAATAAAAATTTACAATAATATTTCTCCCTATCAAATACTCTAAAGATCCAGAGCTTATTGGTCATTTCTCTCCTATCAATCACTACTTAAATTTGGATATTATTAGTCTCCTATTTGAAAAGATTAAGACAAACCTCGACGCCTGAGCACTTTAAATGGTAATAAGAGATCGAAACGAATATGCCAAAATTATTATCAATGTACAGTAAAATAATAAGGCACTTCATGAAAAAAAAACAAAAAAAACAGGGAATATTTAACAAACATATATCATCTATACTTCATTCATAATGTTAGTTGAAACGTTCATTTCTTAATGAAGTGATTAGCGAAATATCCACATATACCTCCCACGATTACATTCTTTCTCCATAATGAATAGCTCACGATAATTTATATTTTTGGTGAATGGTTAAAAGGAAACGAATAAACTTTTAACTCAACTCGCAGCGACAACCTGCGGAACTGATACCCATACTTCATATCCATTCTAAAGTATGAATACAGGGGATTCATAAGTCCTCTACCCTTTTGACATCAACAGCCTGAGCTAATGATATAATATTTAATCTAGGATTTATTGCTTATTAAACAGACCATCAGAGGTTTACTGTAACTATATCAAAAGATGATACAATGTGTTACAATCGTGCACTAAATAGCTCACCTTATTTGTGCAGCATAAGTCTTCATGGGTGATTGCTTAACATGAAGGCTGCATTGGTGTCTATGTCTATGTGTGCAGTTTCCACTCTGCTCACCAGTACTACAAAGGACCTGATACTCTGTGGAGGTGACTCGAAGAGATTCCATCATTCCCTCGCCGACAGAAGACTCCTCTTGGGAGGCGAAACGATCCCCACTCCTGAGGACCTGGCGAGCCACCTTCTGAAGTCCATCTCATCCTTCGTAAGCAGTGAGATGCCCTCGATCTTGCGGGGTGGTTGAAGGGATTCGAACCCAGCCCTCCGGTACTCGGCCCATGCAGGGAACGGATCCACCGTCACCGACGTCCTCCGAGTCCACAACCACCTCGGAACACTCCAACCGGCGCCTCTCCCCCTTTCCCGAATTTTCTTCTCTCCGAACCGGCCCTTCCTCTCGAAGCCATTCCAACTCGAAAAGCTATTGCGTTGTAACGGAAGAGTCGAAAGAAGAAGGGATCGAGGTATTCAACGATTCCCCGGGTAGGGAATCCGAACTGTGCTATCGAAGTGATGTAACTAGCTGAGCGATTCTCGTGTCATGGTCACCCGGGATGAAGAGCATTGCACAACTGACTAAAGTTGAAACAGAAATTAAATGAATCTAAATAAAGTTTTCGGCAAATTTCGGTTTTAAAAACGGAATTGAAAAAATCCTTGATTAAAAGGATTCTGATTTAGATTTTAAAAAATTAAGTATTTTTTTTACCGAGTGATCCTGATTTTAAAATTAGTAAATAAAGGCCTATAGCCAATAAGAGTTAAAATTAACAATCATGTAAATGATCAAAATCATTCGCTTTTTAACTATTAGTGTACAGGACAAAACCCCATCCTCAGGTGCCAGCAAAAAGTCAAACCAAATTATCCCTCAAATTTTATATCTCTCTACTATATCTAACTTGGTTTGACTTCCTTTAGCTCCTGATAAAATGAGGCGTTGAACCGCAACTAATAAAAGCCAATGTTGGGCCGGGTACAGAGCTTCAAACAGCTCTAAAGGGTTTGGGGCTTAATGATATATCTATACTAATTGTTTTCCAACTTCAAAAACCAAAACCAAGGTTCCAAAACCTTGCAGAAGAAGCTTAATTTAGGGTGAATTTAAAATGGTGGTCGGCGAGAACTTTTACAATAAGCATATCAAATTACTGGGGGCGTGCAGGTTATGATAGACCCAGACAGGACTATCTGAAATTTAACTAGCCCTAAAATTATATATTACTAAAATAACAATTTAAAAAAATTCCACCACCAAAATAGTAATTCCTGTTACCAACTTTGGCAAGTTGTGCAGTGTTCTTCTTCCTGTGCAACTGTGACACGAAGACTGCTCAGTTGCGACATCACTTTGATGACGCGATTCGAGTTCCCAAACACGACGAACCGCGGAATACTTTGACCTCCCCATCCTTCGAATCTTCCGTTATAACGCAGCATCTCAACGAGTAGAAGTAACCTCGACAGATAGGTTCAGCTAGAAGACAGGAAAATCTGGAAAAAGGAGAAAAGAGCCGGGGGGAAGAGTCCGCTGGAAGTTGAGGACTTGGAGGGCCCCGATGGCAATGGATCTGTTCCGAGATGAACCGAACACAGGAGTTCTGGGCTCGCGTCCTTTCGACTGCCCTGCAAGACCAAGAACGTTCCACTAACTCGCGAAGGAAAGAGATGAGCTTCAGAAGGTGGCCTGCCGGGTCCTCGAGAGAGAGAATCTTTCCACCTCCTCGGAGGAGTTTGCCGCCGTCGAGTGAATCGTGGAATCTCTTCGCAGTTCTTCTGCAGAATACCAAACCCTCTGGAGTACAAGTTTGCTCCAGTCTTCTAGATTCCAAGGATATGCTTCTGAGCTTGACTTGTGCCTTCCAACCATTCCGGAACAGCAACTGGGCTTTCTGTAAAAAATGCAACAAAAAAAATTAATAAAATAAAATATAATCAATTAATTTAAAATGAAATATAAATAGGACACATATTTTTTATAAATGTTATTAAAGGAAATATAATCGCACTCAGGGATCACATCACTCTCACCAATGAGTGATTTTGGTGCATATTTGCTCATATTAATTAAATAATATGAGCTACTTGATCATAATACTAATTTTTATATTGACCTTATTTTTGTAAAATTTACAAGTAGTACCTTATAATTATCAATTTTATAAAGTATATTCATTAGTATAAAGTACACTCACTTACCTGACTTGGTCATCGTCATCATCATCATCTTCTTCTAAGCAGCATTTTAAAGCCAATTCGTATAGCTACTTCATGTCTTATTTCATCAGAGTTGATCTTCCTGTTAGTACCTCTGCAGTAGATTCTTCAGTTTTCGTGCCTGGAAAATAAATTGCCGCAGTTATAATAATTATAGCAATATTAATCAAAATGGTGGTGATTGGTATTGAGGTAGGGGGGCCATCAACCCCCTATCTCCCTACCCTAGCCTGCTGATGGGGCTGCCACCTCAGAGCCTGCAGGCCTGCTCTCCCGTCCGGGACGGCTATCTAGGGGAGGTGACCCTAGAGTGTGTACTGTAAATGACCTTTGTCTGCATAATGTTGGTGCATGGAGTGTACTGTTTCAGTGTACTGTTTGTGTGAGTGTGCATGGTGTACTGAACTCGGGTTCTTGGTGTCGTTACTCACCATCAAAGTCCCATGCATGGACCCTGCCCTGAGAACTCTATTCAATAATACCTAATTGAAATATAAAAGTAATAAATTATACATATAATAAATAAATTATATATTTCGCATAGAAATTCTATTGCAAGGAAACCAGTGAATGGTTGAAAAATAGAATAATTTATAGGCGCATTAGACATCTCTATTACAAAAACCGTAATAGTTGCAAACATCGCTACTTATCTAAGACAGAACAAAGTGCGAAATAAAAATCATCTTCATTTTTAACCTGGTGAGTAATGAAGAATTTATAAAAGTTACAGATAACTGCGCTGAGCTGGGAGCTGACTGATAGATAGCCTGAGGTTCGAAGTACAGGTCCAATATTTAAGGAGTAGAGGGGGAAAGAATAATTATTAATTTTATATATTCTTTTAGTGCATTATCGACGTTGTAAAAACCGCGACCGCTATAATAATAATTATAATATTATTTAATACAGTCAATTTATAATAAGCTAGCCTATAAATTTCATCAAATATTGAAAAATCAATAATTAACTAAATTAAACAAATAAAAATTTAATAATGCACTCCTTTCCACACCACCACAGAGGTAGAGCGCGTGGTGTGCGTTTTTTTTAATGTGGTATCCCCAATAGGCCTAGTCCACAATCCTACCCTACAATCTTCAAGATATAAAATCTTGAAGAAGTTAGAACTACTTTAGATCATATCAGATCTAGTAGTATTCGACGTACAAAGACAATTTTGGGAACGGGGCGAGTAAACCTAAATTCGACGAGTAAACCTAATTTTATGCCTAAAACCTAAATTCGACGCATATACCTAAATTCGACGAGTAAACCTAAATTACATATCATAACTTAACCTAAAATACATATTATAAATTAACCTGAAATACATATTATAAATTAACCTGAAATACATATTAAAAATTAACCTGAAATACATATTATAAATTAACCTGAAATACATATTATAAATTAACCTGAAATACATATTTTTTAAACCTACTTAGTTGTTATATGGTGTATTTTACTAATTAAAAGAATTTTCGGATAATCATATCAACACCACAATGTCTGCTGAATACCAATCTTGAGTTAGATATAGTAGAGAGATATTCTTTTGAGGGATAACTCAAATTGGTATTCGTTCAACATGTGATGATGGTGTGATGTTCCGAAAAATATTGATAAAATTATTAAAACATCACAATGTCTGCTGAATCCCAAACTTAAGTTAGATATAGCAGAGAGATATTATTTTGAGGGATAACTCAGCTTGGAATTCGTTCAACATGTGATGATAGAATATTAATATAATTATTACAAAACAGTTACCAAATTTTAAAAAAATATTAAATCTAAGTAGGTTTAAAAAGAAAATAAGAACCCCCAGAAGCCTCTTCAACTTTGAAGGTGCTCTGGGGATATAATAAAATATTGCATATACAAATACAATAATAAAAACAAAACACTACTTCATGCAATAGGAGTACTCACTTTTGCGAAGATCTTGCTCTCAACTCTCATGTGTTCCTAAACCTAAAGTGTAAAAATTTTACTATTTACTTAATGATAAAAAAATCAAATATAGCTATGTAATTATATGAAATACTCTGCTCGATATGACATTTTAATTTGAATTTAATGTATTGCAAAATACTGAAAGAATAATTATATTTATATGAATGAATGAAAAATAATATTTAATAGTAAAGTTTTATCAATCAACAAATCACTTTCAAAATCAGAATATTTTTAAATTTATAAACTAAATTTAAGATCAAATTAAAAATTCACTATGTTGAAAAAGTGTTGCGGTGTGTAATGAGAGAGGAGCCGCAGCTGCAGTCTGGAAGGTCCTGAAGATCCTCAACTCTCACATTAAAGTAGTTATGTGATAACTAATGACAATAATTGAATTTAAACTAATATAATAATGACTTTATTACTTCAATAGAAATGAATGATGAAAGCATTAAATTTAATAAGTTAAGATATATTTAATTCGAGTTAAATATCTGTAATTCATAGAAAATTTCATCTATTTAAAAAATTCTAATCTGCTAAATGAATTTAATGATTTTATCAACATGATTGGTATAAAATACAAATCAACTTTTAATAAAATAAATTTTTAAAAAATTAAATTGAATAAAAAAAGTTTAAAAAGTGTTGTGTTGTGTTGTGGTGTGGTGTGTAATGTGAGAGGAGGTCGCTGCCGTAGATATACAAAAAAATATATTTCATGCACATGCACATGCTCATGCAACATGCAAAAATACTGCCCACTAAGGATGTGACCTAGCCTACCTAACTTGTGTCATCTCTGTACTATCTTGAATATTAATATTGAATAATATATTTATGCAATAACAAATTTGTTACTTCAAAGTTTTTCACCAATTAAATAAATAATGAAAATAATTAATAATCAAATAATAAATTAATTTAATAAGTAATGAATTTAATTTTAATCTATCTAAAAGTTTTGTATTATAGAAATCAAAAGTTTTAAAATTATTTCAAAAAAATTAATATTTATATGCAATTAAATATTTGAATGATTTCACTGAAATTGATATTACTGTGTAAAAAAAGGAAAATTGTGTCGTATGTTGTTATGTTCCTTGGGAGTGTACATGTATAAAAACAAAACATGCAACATGCAATATCCAAAGTGGGCAGGACTGTGGCCCAGATCAAAAATAACTTTGCAAGTTATAGATCATTCATAACAATAAAGTTATAATGATTTAAAGTTATGTTATAAACTTTAAAGTTGTAATAATTATAATGAAGTTACAATTCATGTAAAGTAATAAAAAATATATATATATATATATGAATCAAATAATCTATCAAATTTTCTAATTTATCCTTTAATAGTATAATAATGTTTCACTGGGCCACAGTGCATGCTTAGAACTTGTTCATCTGACTTGGCACCCTATGAGGTGTGATGGCTTCGGAGTCCTGAAGATCTACGAGGGGTAGGCTGCTGGCTACGAAGGCTGCTGAATCCGAAGGCTGCTAGATCCGAAGGCTGCTGGATCCGAAGGCTGCTGCATATCTTCTTTGTCCTGAAAAAAAAAATAGAGCTTTAAAAATACAATCACAATAACTTAAAGATATCATCAATATCAATAGCAATAGCATATCATCCCAAATTCACTAATTTCTAGCCCTCCTTCATGATTCGCTCGTGTCTCAGGAAAGAAAAAGACATAAATTAAAAATAAATAATAAAAATTTACAATAATATTTCTCCCTATCAAATACTCTAAAGATCCAGAGCTTATTGGTCATTTCTCTCCTATCAATCACTACTTAAATTTGGATATTATTAGTCTCCTATTTGAAAAGATTAAGACAAACCTCGACGCCTGAGCACTTTAAATGGTAATAAGAGATCGAAACGAATATGCCAAAATTATTATCAATGTACAGTAAAATAATAAGGCACTTCATGAAAAAAAAACAAAAAAAACAGGGAATATTTAACAAACATATATCATCTATACTTCATTCATAATGTTAGTTGAAACGTTCATTTCTTAATGAAGTGATTAGCGAAATATCCACATATACCTCCCACGATTACATTCTTTCTCCATAATGAATAGCTCACGATAATTTATATTTTTGGTGAATGGTTAAAAGGAAACGAATAAACTTTTAACTCAACTCGCAGCGACAACCTGCGGAACTGATACCCATACTTCATATCCATTCTAAAGTATGAATACAGGGGATTCATAAGTCCTCTACCCTTTTGACATCAACAGCCTGAGCTAATGATATAATATTTAATCTAGGATTTATTGCTTATTAAACAGACCATCAGAGGTTTACTGCAACTATATCAAAAGATGATACAATGTGTTACAATCGTGCACTAAATAGCTCACCTTATTTGTGCAGCATAAGTCTTCATGGGTGATTGCTTAACATGAAGGCTGCATTGGTGTCTATGTCTATGTGTGCAGTTTCCACTCTGCTCACCAGTACTACAAAGGACCTGATACTCTGTGGAGGTGACTCGAAGAGATTCCATCATTCCCTCGCCGACAGAAGACTCCTCTTGGGAGGCGAAACGATCCCCACTCCTGAGGACCTGGCGAGCCACCTTCTGAAGTCCATCTCATCCTTCGTAAGCAGTGAGATGCCCTCGATCTTGCGGGGTGGTTGAAGGGATTCGAACCCAGCCCTCCGGTACTCGGCCCATGCAGGGAACGGATCCACCGTCACCGACGTCCTCCGAGTCCACAACCACCTCGGAACACTCCAACCGGCGCCTCTCCCCCTTTCCCGAATTTTCTTCTCTCCGAACCGGCCCTTCCTCTCGAAGCCATTCCAACTCGAAAAGCTATTGCGTTGTAACGGAAGAGTCGAAAGAAGAAGGGATCGAGGTATTCAACGATTCCCCGGGTAGGGAATCCGAACTGTGCTATCGAAGTGATGTAACTAGCTGAGCGATTCTCGTGTCATGGTCACCCGGGATGAAGAGCATTGCACAACTGACTAAAGTTGAAACAGAAATTAAATGAATCTAAATAAAGTTTTCGGCAAATTTCGGTTTTAAAAACGGAATTGAAAAAATCCTTGATTAAAAGGATTCTGATTTAGATTTTAAAAAATTAAGTATTTTTTTTACCGAGTGATCCTGATTTTAAAATTAGTAAATAAAGGCCTATAGCCAATAAGAGTTAAAATTAACAATCATGTAAATGATCAAAATCATTCGCTTTTTAACTATTAGTGTACAGGACAAAACCCCATCCTCAGGTGCCAGCAAAAATTCAAACCAAATTATCCCTCAAATTTTATATCTCTCTACTATATCTAACTTGGTTTGACTTCCTTTAGCTCCTGATAAAATGAGGCGTTGAACCGCAACTAATAAAAGCCAATGTTGGGCCGGGTACAGAGCTTCAAACAGCTCTAAAGGGTTTGGGGCTTAATGATATATCTATACTAATTGTTTTCCAACTTCAAAAACCAAAACCAAGGTTCCAAAACCTTGCAGAAGAAGCTTAATTTAGGGTGAATTTAAAATGGTGGTCGGCGAGAACTTTTACAATAAGCATATCAAATTACTGGGGGCGTGCAGGTTATGATAGACCCAGACAGGACTATCTGAAATTTAACTAGCCCTAAAATTATATATTACTAAAATAACAATTTAAAAAAATTCCACCACCAAAATAGTAATTCCTGTTACCAACTTTGGCAAGTTGTGCAGTGTTCTTCTTCCTGTGCAACTGTGACACGAAGACTGCTCAGTTGCGACATCACTTTGATGACGCGATTCGAGTTCCCAAACACGACGAACCGCGGAATACTTTGACCTCCCCATCCTTCGAATCTTCCGTTATAACGCAGCATCTCAACGAGTAGAAGTAACCTCGACAGATAGGTTCAGCTAGAAGACAGGAAAATCTGGAAAAAGGAGAAAAGAGCCGGGGGGAAGAGTCCGCTGGAAGTTGAGGACTTGGAGGGCCCCGATGGCAATGGATCTGTTCCGAGATGAACCGAACACAGGAGTTCTGGGCTCGCGTCCTTTCGACTGCCCTGCAAGACCAAGAACGTTCCACTAACTCGCGAAGGAAAGAGATGAGCTTCAGAAGGTGGCCTGCCGGGTCCTCGAGAGAGAGAATCTTTCCACCTCCTCGGAGGAGTTTGCCGCCGTCGAGTGAATCGTGGAATCTCTTCGCAGTTCTTCTGCAGAATACCAAACCCTCTGGAGTACAAGTTTGCTCCAGTCTTCTAGATTCCAAGGATATGCTTCTGAGCTTGACTTGTGCCTTCCAACCATTCCGGAACAGCAACTGGGCTTTCTGTAAAAAATGCAACAAAAAAAATTAATAAAATAAAATATAATCAATTAATTTAAAATGAAATATAAATAGGACACATATTTTTTATAAATGTTATTAAAGGAAATATAATCGCACTCAGGGATCACATCACTCTCACCAATGAGTGATTTTGGTGCATATTTGCTCATATTAATTAAATAATATGAGCTACTTGATCATAATACTAATTTTTATATTGACCTTATTTTTGTAAAATTTACAAGTAGTACCTTATAATTATCAATTTTATAAAGTATATTCATTAGTATAAAGTACACTCACTTACCTGACTTGGTCATCGTCATCATCATCATCTTCTTCTAAGCAGCATTTTAAAGCCAATTCGTATAGCTACTTCATGTCTTATTTCATCAGAGTTGATCTTCCTGTTAGTACCTCTGCAGTAGATTCTTCAGTTTTCGTGCCTGGAAAATAAATTGCCGCAGTTATAATAATTATAGCAATATTAATCAAAATGGTGGTGATTGGTATTGAGGTAGGGGGGCCATCAACCCCCTATCTCCCTACCCTAGCCTGCTGATGGGGCTGCCACCTCAGAGCCTGCAGGCCTGCTCTCCCGTCCGGGACGGCTATCTAGGGGAGGTGACCCTAGAGTGTGTACTGTAAATGACCTTTGTCTGCATAATGTTGGTGCATGGAGTGTACTGTTTCAGTGTACTGTTTGTGTGAGTGTGCATGGTGTACTGAACTCGGGTTCTTGGTGTCGTTACTCACCATCAAAGTCCCATGCATGGACCCTGCCCTGAGAACTCTATTCAATAATACCTAATTGAAATATAAAAGTAATAAATTATACATATAATAAATAAATTATATATTTCGCATAGAAATTCTATTGCAAGGAAACCAGTGAATGGTTGAAAAATAGAATAATTTATAGGCGCATTAGACATCTCTATTACAAAAACCGTAATAGTTGCAAACATCGCTACTTATCTAAGACAGAACAAAGTGCGAAATAAAAATCATCTTCATTTTTAACCTGGTGAGTAATGAAGAATTTATAAAAGTTACAGATAACTGCGCTGAGCTGGGAGCTGACTGATAGATAGCCTGAGGTTCGAAGTACAGGTCCAATATTTAAGGAGTAGAGGGGGAAAGAATAATTATTAATTTTATATATTCTTTTAGTGCATTATCGACGTTGTAAAAACCGCGACCGCTATAATAATAATTATAATATTATTTAATACAGTCAATTTATAATAAGCTAGCCTATAAATTTCATCAAATATTGAAAAATCAATAATTAACTAAATTAAACAAATAAAAATTTAATAATGCACTCCTTTCCACACCACCACAGAGGTAGAGCGCGTGGTGTGCGTTTTTTTTAATGTGGTATCCCCAATAGGCCTAGTCCACAATCCTACCCTACAATCTTCAAGATATAAAATCTTGAAGAAGTTAGAACTACTTTAGATCATATCAGATCTAGTAGTATTCGACGTACAAAGACAATTTTGGGAACGGGGCGAGTAAACCTAAATTCGACGAGTAAACCTAATTTTATGCCTAAAACCTAAATTCGACGCATATACCTAAATTCGACGAGTAAACCTAAATTACATATCATAACTTAACCTAAAATACATATTATAAATTAACCTGAAATACATATTATAAATTAACCTGAAATACATATTAAAAATTAACCTGAAATACATATTATAAATTAACCTGAAATACATATTATAAATTAACCTGAAATACATATTTTTTAAACCTACTTAGTTGTTATATGGTGTATTTTACTAATTAAAAGAATTTTCGGATAATCATATCAACACCACAATGTCTGCTGAATACCAATCTTGAGTTAGATATAGTAGAGAGATATTCTTTTGAGGGATAACTCAAATTGGTATTCGTTCAACATGTGATGATGGTGTGATGTTCCGAAAAATATTGATAAAATTATTAAAACATCACAATGTCTGCTGAATCCCAAACTTAAGTTAGATATAGCAGAGAGATATTATTTTGAGGGATAACTCAGCTTGGAATTCGTTCAACATGTGATGATAGAATATTAATATAATTATTACAAAACAGTTACCAAATTTTAAAAAAATATTAAATCTAAGTAGGTTTAAAAAGAAAATAAGAACCCCCAGAAGCCTCTTCAACTTTGAAGGTGCTCTGGGGATATAATAAAATATTGCATATACAAATACAATAATAAAAACAAAACACTACTTCATGCAATAGGAGTACTCACTTTTGCGAAGATCTTGCTCTCAACTCTCATGTGTTCCTAAACCTAAAGTGTAAAAATTTTACTATTTACTTAATGATAAAAAAATCAAATATAGCTATGTAATTATATGAAATACTCTGCTCGATATGACATTTTAATTTGAATTTAATGTATTGCAAAATACTGAAAGAATAATTATATTTATATGAATGAATGAAAAATAATATTTAATAGTAAAGTTTTATCAATCAACAAATCACTTTCAAAATCAGAATATTTTTAAATTTATAAACTAAATTTAAGATCAAATTAAAAATTCACTATGTTGAAAAAGTGTTGCGGTGTGTAATGAGAGAGGAGCCGCAGCTGCAGTCTGGAAGGTCCTGAAGATCCTCAACTCTCACATTAAAGTAGTTATGTGATAACTAATGACAATAATTGAATTTAAACTAATATAATAATGACTTTATTACTTCAATAGAAATGAATGATGAAAGCATTAAATTTAATAAGTTAAGATATATTTAATTCGAGTTAAATATCTGTAATTCATAGAAAATTTCATCTATTTAAAAAATTCTAATCTGCTAAATGAATTTAATGATTTTATCAACATGATTGGTATAAAATACAAATCAACTTTTAATAAAATAAATTTTTAAAAAATTAAATTGAATAAAAAAAGTTTAAAAAGTGTTGTGTTGTGTTGTGGTGTGGTGTGTAATGTGAGAGGAGGTCGCTGCCGTAGATATACAAAAAAATATATTTCATGCACATGCACATGCTCATGCAACATGCAAAAATACTGCCCACTAAGGATGTGACCTAGCCTACCTAACTTGTGTCATCTCTGTACTATCTTGAATATTAATATTGAATAATATATTTATGCAATAACAAATTTGTTACTTCAAAGTTTTTCACCAATTAAATAAATAATGAAAATAATTAATAATCAAATAATAAATTAATTTAATAAGTAATGAATTTAATTTTAATCTATCTAAAAGTTTTGTATTATAGAAATCAAAAGTTTTAAAATTATTTCAAAAAAATTAATATTTATATGCAATTAAATATTTGAATGATTTCACTGAAATTGATATTACTGTGTAAAAAAAGGAAAATTGTGTCGTATGTTGTTATGTTCCTTGGGAGTGTACATGTATAAAAACAAAACATGCAACATGCAATATCCAAAGTGGGCAGGACTGTGGCCCAGATCAAAAATAACTTTGCAAGTTATAGATCATTCATAACAATAAAGTTATAATGATTTAAAGTTATGTTATAAACTTTAAAGTTGTAATAATTATAATGAAGTTACAATTCATGTAAAGTAATAAAAAATATATATATATATATATGAATCAAATAATCTATCAAATTTTCTAATTTATCCTTTAATAGTATAATAATGTTTCACTGGGCCACAGTGCATGCTTAGAACTTGTTCATCTGACTTGGCACCCTATGAGGTGTGATGGCTTCGGAGTCCTGAAGATCTACGAGGGGTAGGCTGCTGGCTACGAAGGCTGCTGAATCCGAAGGCTGCTAGATCCGAAGGCTGCTGGATCCGAAGGCTGCTGCATATCTTCTTTGTCCTGAAAAAAAAAATAGAGCTTTAAAAATACAATCACAATAACTTAAAGATATCATCAATATCAATAGCAATAGCATATCATCCCAAATTCACTAATTTCTAGCCCTCCTTCATGATTCGCTCGTGTCTCAGGAAAGAAAAAGACATAAATTAAAAATAAATAATAAAAATTTACAATAATATTTCTCCCTATCAAATACTCTAAAGATCCAGAGCTTATTGGTCATTTCTCTCCTATCAATCACTACTTAAATTTGGATATTATTAGTCTCCTATTTGAAAAGATTAAGACAAACCTCGACGCCTGAGCACTTTAAATGGTAATAAGAGATCGAAACGAATATGCCAAAATTATTATCAATGTACAGTAAAATAATAAGGCACTTCATGAAAAAAAAACAAAAAAAACAGGGAATATTTAACAAACATATATCATCTATACTTCATTCATAATGTTAGTTGAAACGTTCATTTCTTAATGAAGTGATTAGCGAAATATCCACATATACCTCCCACGATTACATTCTTTCTCCATAATGAATAGCTCACGATAATTTATATTTTTGGTGAATGGTTAAAAGGAAACGAATAAACTTTTAACTCAACTCGCAGCGACAACCTGCGGAACTGATACCCATACTTCATATCCATTCTAAAGTATGAATACAGGGGATTCATAAGTCCTCTACCCTTTTGACATCAACAGCCTGAGCTAATGATATAATATTTAATCTAGGATTTATTGCTTATTAAACAGACCATCAGAGGTTTACTGTAACTATATCAAAAGATGATACAATGTGTTACAATCGTGCACTAAATAGCTCACCTAATTTGTGCAGCATAAGTCTTCATGGGTGATTGCTTAACATGAAGGCTGCATTGGTGTCTATGTCTATGTGTGCAGTTTCCACTCTGCTCACCAGTACTACAAAGGACCTGATACTCTGTGGAGGTGACTCGAAGAGATTCCATCATTCCCTCGCCGACAGAAGACTCCTCTTGGGAGGCGAAACGATCCCCACTCCTGAGGACCTGGCGAGCCACCTTCTGAAGTCCATCTCATCCTTCGTAAGCAGTGAGATGCCCTCGATCTTGCGGGGTGGTTGAAGGGATTCGAACCCAGCCCTCCGGTACTCGGCCCATGCAGGGAACGGATCCACCGTCACCGACGTCCTCCGAGTCCACAACCACCTCGGAACACTCCAACCGGCGCCTCTCCCCCTTTCCCGAATTTTCTTCTCTCCGAACCGGCCCTTCCTCTCGAAGCCATTCCAACTCGAAAAGCTATTGCGTTGTAACGGAAGAGTCGAAAGAAGAAGGGATCGAGGTATTCAACGATTCCCCGGGTAGGGAATCCGAACTGTGCTATCGAAGTGATGTAACTAGCTGAGCGATTCTCGTGTCATGGTCACCCGGGATGAAGAGCATTGCACAACTGACTAAAGTTGAAACAGAAATTAAATGAATCTAAATAAAGTTTTCGGCAAATTTCGGTTTTAAAAACGGAATTGAAAAAATCCTTGATTAAAAGGATTCTGATTTAGATTTTAAAAAATTAAGTATTTTTTTTACCGAGTGATCCTGATTTTAAAATTAGTAAATAAAGGCCTATAGCCAATAAGAGTTAAAATTAACAATCATGTAAATGATCAAAATCATTCGCTTTTTAACTATTAGTGTACAGGACAAAACCCCATCCTCAGGTGCCAGCAAAAATTCAAACCAAATTATCCCTCAAATTTTATATCTCTCTACTATATCTAACTTGGTTTGACTTCCTTTAGCTCCTGATAAAATGAGGCGTTGAACCGCAACTAATAAAAGCCAATGTTGGGCCGGGTACAGAGCTTCAAACAGCTCTAAAGGGTTTGGGGCTTAATGATATATCTATACTAATTGTTTTCCAACTTCAAAAACCAAAACCAAGGTTCCAAAACCTTGCAGAAGAAGCTTAATTTAGGGTGAATTTAAAATGGTGGTCGGCGAGAACTTTTACAATAAGCATATCAAATTACTGGGGGCGTGCAGGTTATGATAGACCCAGACAGGACTATCTGAAATTTAACTAGCCCTAAAATTATATATTACTAAAATAACAATTTAAAAAAATTCCACCACCAAAATAGTAATTCCTGTTACCAACTTTGGCAAGTTGTGCAGTGTTCTTCTTCCTGTGCAACTGTGACACGAAGACTGCTCAGTTGCGACATCACTTTGATGACGCGATTCGAGTTCCCAAACACGACGAACCGCGGAATACTTTGACCTCCCCATCCTTCGAATCTTCCGTTATAACGCAGCATCTCAACGAGTAGAAGTAACCTCGACAGATAGGTTCAGCTAGAAGACAGGAAAATCTGGAAAAAGGAGAAAAGAGCCGGGGGGAAGAGTCCGCTGGAAGTTGAGGACTTGGAGGGCCCCGATGGCAATGGATCTGTTCCGAGATGAACCGAACACAGGAGTTCTGGGCTCGCGTCCTTTCGACTGCCCTGCAAGACCAAGAACGTTCCACTAACTCGCGAAGGAAAGAGATGAGCTTCAGAAGGTGGCCTGCCGGGTCCTCGAGAGAGAGAATCTTTCCACCTCCTCGGAGGAGTTTGCCGCCGTCGAGTGAATCGTGGAATCTCTTCGCAGTTCTTCTGCAGAATACCAAACCCTCTGGAGTACAAGTTTGCTCCAGTCTTCTAGATTCCAAGGATATGCTTCTGAGCTTGACTTGTGCCTTCCAACCATTCCGGAACAGCAACTGGGCTTTCTGTAAAAAATGCAACAAAAAAAATTAATAAAATAAAATATAATCAATTAATTTAAAATGAAATATAAATAGGACACATATTTTTTATAAATGTTATTAAAGGAAATATAATCGCACTCAGGGATCACATCACTCTCACCAATGAGTGATTTTGGTGCATATTTGCTCATATTAATTAAATAATATGAGCTACTTGATCATAATACTAATTTTTATATTGACCTTATTTTTTTAAAATTTACAAGTAGTACCTTATAATTATCAATTTTATAAAGTATATTCATTAGTATAAAGTACACTCACTTACCTGACTTGGTCATCGTCATCATCATCATCTTCTTCTAAGCAGCATTTTAAAGCCAATTCGTATAGCTACTTCATGTCTTATTTCATCAGAGTTGATCTTCCTCTTAGTACCTCTGCAGTAGATTCTTCAGTTTTCGTGCCTGGAAAATAAATTGCCGCAGTTATAATAATTATAGCAATATTAATCAAAATGGTGGTGATTGGTATTGAGGTAGGGGGGCCATCAACCCCCTATCTCCCTACCCTAGCCTGCTGATGGGGCTGCCACCTCAGAGCCTGCAGGCCTGCTCTCCCGTCCGGGACGGCTATCTAGGGGAGGTGACCCTAGAGTGTGTACTGTAAATGACCTTTGTCTGCATAATGTTGGTGCATGGAGTGTACTGTTTCAGTGTACTGTTTGTGTGAGTGTGCATGGTGTACTGAACTCGGGTTCTTGGTGTCGTTACTCACCATCAAAGTCCCATGCATGGACCCTGCCCTGAGAACTCTATTCAATAATACCTAATTGAAATATAAAAGTAATAAATTATACATATAATAAATAAATTATATATTTCGCATAGAAATTCTATTGCAAGGAAACCAGTGAATGGTTGAAAAATAGAATAATTTATAGGCGCATTAGACATCTCTATTACAAAAACCGTAATAGTTGCAAACATCGCTACTTATCTAAGACAGAACAAAGTGCGAAATAAAAATCATCTTCATTTTTAACCTGGTGAGTAATGAAGAATTTATAAAAGTTACAGATAACTGCGCTGAGCTGGGAGCTGACTGATAGATAGCCTGAGGTTCGAAGTACAGGTCCAATATTTAAGGAGTAGAGGGGGAAAGAATAATTATTAATTTTATATATTCTTTTAGTGCATTATCGACGTTGTAAAAACCGCGACCGCTATAATAATAATTATAATATTATTTAATACAGTCAATTTATAATAAGCTAGCCTATAAATTTCATCAAATATTGAAAAATCAATAATTAACTAAATTAAACAAATAAAAATTTAATAATGCACTCCTTTCCACACCACCACAGAGGTAGAGCGCGTGGTGTGCGTTTTTTTTAATGTGGTATCCCCAATAGGCCTAGTCCACAATCCTACCCTACAATCTTCAAGATATAAAATCTTGAAGAAGTTAGAACTACTTTAGATCATATCAGATCTAGTAGTATTCGACGTACAAAGACAATTTTGGGAACGGGGCGAGTAAACCTAAATTCGACGAGTAAACCTAATTTTATGCCTAAAACCTAAATTCGACGCATATACCTAAATTCGACGAGTAAACCTAAATTACATATCATAACTTAACCTAAAATACATATTATAAATTAACCTGAAATACATATTATAAATTAACCTGAAATACATATTAAAAATTAACCTGAAATACATATTATAAATTAACCTGAAATACATATTATAAATTAACCTGAAATACATATTTTTTAAACCTACTTAGTTGTTATATGGTGTATTTTACTAATTAAAAGAATTTTCGGATAATCATATCAACACCACAATGTCTGCTGAATACCAATCTTGAGTTAGATATAGTAGAGAGATATTCTTTTGAGGGATAACTCAAATTGGTATTCGTTCAACATGTGATGATGGTGTGATGTTCCGAAAAATATTGATAAAATTATTAAAACATCACAATGTCTGCTGAATCCCAAACTTAAGTTAGATATAGCAGAGAGATATTATTTTGAGGGATAACTCAGCTTGGAATTCGTTCAACATGTGATGATAGAATATTAATATAATTATTACAAAACAGTTACCAAATTTTAAAAAAATATTAAATCTAAGTAGGTTTAAAAAGAAAATAAGAACCCCCAGAAGCCTCTTCAACTTTGAAGGTGCTCTGGGGATATAATAAAATATTGCATATACAAATACAATAATAAAAACAAAACACTACTTCATGCAATAGGAGTACTCACTTTTGCGAAGATCTTGCTCTCAACTCTCATGTGTTCCTAAACCTAAAGTGTAAAAATTTTACTATTTACTTAATGATAAAAAAATCAAATATAGCTATGTAATTATATGAAATACTCTGCTCGATATGACATTTTAATTTGAATTTAATGTATTGCAAAATACTGAAAGAATAATTATATTTATATGAATGAATGAAAAATAATATTTAATAGTAAAGTTTTATCAATCAACAAATCACTTTCAAAATCAGAATATTTTTAAATTTATAAACTAAATTTAAGATCAAATTAAAAATTCACTATGTTGAAAAAGTGTTGCGGTGTGTAATGAGAGAGGAGCCGCAGCTGCAGTCTGGAAGGTCCTGAAGATCCTCAACTCTCACATTAAAGTAGTTATGTGATAACTAATGACAATAATTGAATTTAAACTAATATAATAATGACTTTATTACTTCAATAGAAATGAATGATGAAAGCATTAAATTTAATAAGTTAAGATATATTTAATTCGAGTTAAATATCTGTAATTCATAGAAAATTTCATCTATTTAAAAAATTCTAATCTGCTAAATGAATTTAATGATTTTATCAACATGATTGGTATAAAATACAAATCAACTTTTAATAAAATAAATTTTTAAAAAATTAAATTGAATAAAAAAAGTTTAAAAAGTGTTGTGTTGTGTTGTGGTGTGGTGTGTAATGTGAGAGGAGGTCGCTGCCGTAGATATACAAAAAAATATATTTCATGCACATGCACATGCTCATGCAACATGCAAAAATACTGCCCACTAAGGATGTGACCTAGCCTACCTAACTTGTGTCATCTCTGTACTATCTTGAATATTAATATTGAATAATATATTTATGCAATAACAAATTTGTTACTTCAAAGTTTTTCACTAATTAAATAAATAATGAAAATAATTAATAATCAAATAATAAATTAATTTAATAAGTAATGAATTTAATTTTAATATATCTAAAAGTTTTGTATTATAGAAATCAAAAGTTTTAAAATTATTTCAAAAAAATTAATATTTATATGCAATTAAATATTTGAATGATTTCACTGAAATTGATATTACTGTGTAAAAAAAGGAAAATTGTGTCGTATGTTGTTATGTTCCTTGGGAGTGTACATGTATAAAAACAAAACATGCAACATGCAATATCCAAAGTGGGCAGGACTGTGGCCCAGATCAAAAATAACTTTGCAAGTTATAGATCATTCATAACAATAAAGTTATAATGATTTAAAGTTATGTTATAAACTTTAAAGTTGTAATAATTATAATGAAGTTACAATTCATGTAAAGTAATAAAAAATATATATATATATATATATGAATCAAATAATCTATCAAATTTTCTAATTTATCCTTTAATAGTTTAATAATGTTTCACTGGGCCACAGTGCATGCTTAGAACTTGTTCATCTGACTTGGCACCCTATGAGGTGTGATGGCTTCGGAGTCCTGAAGATCTACGAGGGGTAGGCTGCTGGCTACGAAGGCTGCTGAATCCGAAGGCTGCTAGATCCGAAGGCTGCTGGATCCGAAGGCTGCTGCATATCTTCTTTGTCCTGAAAAAAAAAATAGAGCTTTAAAAATACAATCACAATAACTTAAAGATATCATCAATATCAATAGCAATAGCATATCATCCCAAATTCACTAATTTCTAGCCCTCCTTCATGATTCGCTCGTGTCTCAGGAAAGAAAAAGACATAAATTAAAAATAAATAATAAAAATTTACAATAATATTTCTCCCTATCAAATACTCTAAAGATCCAGAGCTTATTGGTCATTTCTCTCCTATCAATCACTACTTAAATTTGGATATTATTAGTCTCCTATTTGAAAAGATTAAGACAAACCTCGACGCCTGAGCACTTTAAATGGTAATAAGAGATCGAAACGAATATGCCAAAATTATTATCAATGTACAGTAAAATAATAAGGCACTTCATGAAAAAAAAAACAAAAAAAAACAGGGAATATTTAACAAACATATATCATCTATACTTCATTCATAATGTTAGTTGAAACGTTCATTTCTTAATGAAGTGATTAGCGAAATATCCACATATACCTCCCACGATTACATTCTTTCTCCGTAATGAATAGCTCACGATAATTTATATTTTTGGTGAATGGTTAAAAGGAAACGAATAAACTTTTAACTCAACTCGCAGCGACAACCTGCGGAACTGATACCCATACTTCATATCCATTCTAAAGTATGAATACAGGGGATTCATAAGTCCTCTACCCTTTTGACATCAACAGCCTGAGCTAATGATATAATATTTAATCTAGGATTTATTGCTTATTAAACAGACCATCAGAGGTTTACTGCAACTATATCAAAAGATGATACAATGTGTTACAATCGTGCACTAAATAGCTCACCTTATTTGTGCAGCATAAGTCTTCATGGGTGATTGCTTAACATGAAGGCTGCATTGGTGTCTATGTCTATGTGTGCAGTTTCCACTCTGCTCACCAGTACTACAAAGGACCTGATACTCTGTGGAGGTGACTCGAAGAGATTCCATCATTCCCTCGCCGACAGAAGACTCCTCTTGGGAGGCGAAACGATCCCCACTCCTGAGGACCTGGCGAGCCACCTTCTGAAGTCCATCTCATCCTTCGTAAGCAGTGAGATGCCCTCGATCTTGCGGGGTGGTTGAAGGGATTCGAACCCAGCCCTCCGGTACTCGGCCCATGCAGGGAACGGATCCACCGTCACCGACGTCCTCCGAGTCCACAACCACCTCGGAACACTCAAACCGGCGCCTCTCCCCCTTTCCCGAATTTTCTTCTCTCCGAACCGGCCCTTCCTCTCGAAGCCATTCCAACTCGAAAAGCTATTGCGTTGTAACGGAAGAGTCGAAAGAAGAAGGGATCGAGGTATTCAACGATTCCCCGGGTAGGGAATCCGAACTGTGCTATCGAAGTGATGTAACTAGCTGAGCGATTCTCGTGTCATGGTCACCCGGGATGAAGAGCATTGCACAACTGACTAAAGTTGAAACAGAAATTAAATGAATCTAAATAAAGTTTTCGGCAAATTTCGGTTTTAAAAACGGAATTGAAAAAATCCTTGATTAAAAGGATTCTGATTTAGATTTTAAAAAATTAAGTATTTTTTTTACCGAGTGATCCTGATTTTAAAATTAGTAAATAAAGGCCTATAGCCAATAAGAGTTAAAATTAACAATCATGTAAATGATCAAAATCATTCGCTTTTTAACTATTAGTGTACAGGACAAAACCCCATCCTCAGGTGCCAGCAAAAAGTCAAACCAAATTATCCCTCAAATTTTATATCTCTCTACTATATCTAACTTGGTTTGACTTCCTTTAGCTCCTGATAAAATGAGGCGTTGAACCGCAACTAATAAAAGCCAATGTTGGGCCGGGTACAGAGCTTCAAACAGCTCTAAAGGGTTTGGGGCTTAATGATATATCTATACTAATTGTTTTCCAACTTCAAAAACCAAAACCAAGGTTCCAAAACCTTGCAGAAGAAGCTTAATTTAGGGTGAATTTAAAATGGTGGTCGGCGAGAACTTTTACAATAAGCATATCAAATTACTGGGGGCGTGCAGGTTATGATAGACCCAGACAGGACTATCTGAAATTTAACTAGCCCTAAAATTATATATTACTAAAATAACAATTTAAAAAAATTCCACCACCAAAATAGTAATTCCTGTTACCAACTTTGGCAAGTTGTGCAGTGTTCTTCTTCCTGTGCAACTGTGACACGAAGACTGCTCAGTTGCGACATCACTTTGATGACGCGATTCGAGTTCCCAAACACGACGAACCGCGGAATACTTTGACCTCCCCATCCTTCGAATCTTCCGTTATAACGCAGCATCTCAACGAGTAGAAGTAACCTCGACAGATAGGTTCAGCTAGAAGACAGGAAAATCTGGAAAAAGGAGAAAAGAGCCGGGGGGAAGAGTCCGCTGGAAGTTGAGGACTTGGAGGGCCCCGATGGCAATGGATCTGTTCCGAGATGAACCGAACACAGGAGTTCTGGGCTCGCGTCCTTTCGACTGCCCTGCAAGACCAAGAACGTTCCACTAACTCGCGAAGGAAAGAGATGAGCTTCAGAAGGTGGCCTGCCGGGTCCTCGAGAGAGAGAATCTTTCCACCTCCTCGGAGGAGTTTGCCGCCGTCGAGTGAATCGTGGAATCTCTTCGCAGTTCTTCTGCAGAATACCAAACTCTCTGGAGTACAAGTTTGCTGCAGTCTTCTAGATTCCAAGGATATGCTTCTGAGCTTGACTTGTGCCTTCCAACCATTCCGGAACAGCAACTGGGCTTTCTGTAAAAATGCAACAAAAAAAATTAATAAAATAAAATATAATCAATTAATTTAAAATGAAATATAAATAGGACACATATTTTTTATAAATGTTATTAAAGGAAATATAATCGCACTCAGGGATCACATCACTCTCACCAATGAGTGATTTTGGTGCATATTTGCTCATATTAATTAAATAATATGAGCTACTTGATCATAATACTAATTTTTATATTGACCTTATTTTTGTAAAATTTACAAGTAGTACCTTATAATTATCAATTTTATAAAGTATATTCATTAGTATAAAGTACACTCACTTACCTGACTTGGTCATCGTCATCATCATCATCTTCTTCTAAGCAGCATTTTAAAGCCAATTCATATAGCTACTTCATGTCTTATTTCATCAGAGTTGATCTTCCTCTTAGTACCTCTGCAGTAGATTCTTCAGTTTTCGTGCCTGGAAAATAAATTGCCGCAGTTATAATAATTATAGCAATATTAATCAAAATGGTGGTGATTGGTATTGAGGTAGGGGGGCCATCAACCCCCTATCTCCCTACCCTAGCCTGCTGATGGGGCTGCCACCTCAGAGCCTGCAGGCCTGCTCTCCCGTCCGGGACGGCTATCTAGGGGAGGTGACCCTAGAGTGTGTACTGTAAATGACCTTTGTCTGCATAATGTTGGTGCATGGAGTGTACTGTTTCAGTGTACTGTTTGTGTGAGTGTGCATGGTGTACTGAACTCGGGTTCTTGGTGTCGTTACTCACCATCAAGGCCCCATGCATGGACCCTGCCCTGAGAACTCTATTCAATAATACCTAATTGAAATATAAAAGTAATATATTATACATATAATAAATAAATTATATATTTCGCATAGAAATTCTATTGCAAGGAAACCAGTGAATGGTTGAAAAATAGAATAATTTATAGGCGCATTAGACATCTCTATTACAAAAACCGTAATAGTTGCAAACATCGCTACTTATCTAAGACAGAACAAAGTGCGAAATAAAAATCATCTTCATTTTTAACCTGGTGAGTAATGAAGAATTTATAAAAATTACAGATAACTGCGCTGAGCTGGGAGCTGACTGATAGATAGCCTGAGGTTCGAAGTACAGGTCCAATATTTAAGGAGTAGAGGGGGAAAGAATAATTATTAATTTTATATATTCTTTTAGTGCATTATCGACGTTGTAAAAACCGCGACCGCTATAATAATAATTATAATATTATTTAATACAGTCAATTTATAATAAGCTAGCCTATAAATTTCATCAAATATTGAAAAATCAATAATTAACTAAATTAAACAAATAAAAATTTAATAATGCACTCCTTTCCACACCACCACAGAGGTAGAGCGCGTGGTGTGCGTTTTTTTTAATGTGGTATCCCCAATAGGCCTAGTCCACAATCCTACCCTACAATCTTCAAGATATAAAATCTTGAAGAAGTTAGAACTACTTTAGATCATATCAGATCTAGTAGTATTCGACGTACAAAGACAATTTTGGGAACGGGGCGAGTAAACCTAAATTCGACGAGTAAACCTAATTTTATGCCTAAAACCTAAATTCGACGGATATACCTAAATTCGACGAGTAAACCTAAATTACATATCATAACTTAACCTAAAATACATATTATAAATTAACCTGAAATACATATTATAAATTAACCTGAAATACATATTATAAATTAACCTGAAATACATATTAAAAATTAACCTGAAATACATATTATAAATTAACCTGAAATACATATTATAAATTAACCTGAAATACATATTTTTTAAACCTACTTAGTTGTTATATGGTGTATTTTACTAATTAAAAGAATTTTCGGATAATCATATCAACACCACAATGTCTGCTGAATACCAATCTTGAGTTAGATATAGTAGAGAGATATTCTTTTGAGGGATAACTCAAATTGGTATTCGTTCAACATGTGATGATGGTGTGATGTTCCGAAAAATATTGATAAAATTATTAAAACATCACAATGTCTGCTGAATCCCAAACTTAAGTTAGATATAGCAGAGAGATATTATTTTGAGGGATAACTCAGCTTGGAAATCGTTCAACATGTGATGATAGAATATTAATATAATTATTACAAAACAGTTACCAAATTTTAAAAAATATTAAATCTAAGTAGGTTTAAAAAGAAAATAAGAACCCCCAGAAGCCTCTTCAACTTTGAAGGTGCTCTGGGGATATAATAAAATATTGCATAAACAAATACAATAATAAAAACAAAACACTACTTCATGCAATAGGAGTACTCACTTTTGCGAAGATCTTGCTCTCAACTCTCATGTGTTCCTAAACCTAAAGTGTAAAAATTTTACTATTTACTTAATGATAAAAAAATCAAATATAGCTATGTAATTATATGAAATACTCTGCTCGATATGACATTTTAATTTGAATTTATTGTATTGCAAAATACTGAAAGAATAATTATATTTATATGAATGAATGAATAATAATATTTAATAGTAAAGTTTTATCAATCAACAAATCACTTTCAAAATCAGAATATTTTTAAATTTATAAACTAAATTTAAGATCAAATTAAAAATTCACTATGTTGAAAAAGTGTTGCGGTGTGTAATGAGAGAGGAGCCGCAGCTGCAGTCTGGAAGGTCCTGAAGATCCTCAACTCTCACATTAAAGTAGTTATGTGATAACTAATGACAATAATTGAATTTAAACTAATATAATAATGACTTTATTACTTCAATAGAAATGAATGATGAAAGCATTAAATTTAATAAGTTAAGATATATTTAATTCGAGTTAAATATCTGTAATTCATAGAAAATTTCATCTATTTAAAAAATTCTAATCTGCTAAATGAATTTAATGATTTTATCAACATGATTGGTATAAAATACAAATCAACTTTTAATAAAATAAATTTTTAAAAAATTAAATTGAATAAAAAAAGTTTAAAAAGTGTTGTGTTGTGGTGTGGTGTGTAATGTGAGAGGAGGTCGCTGCCGTAGATATACAAAAAAATATATTTCATGCACATGCACATGCTCATGCAACATGCAAAAATACTGCCCACTAAGGATGTGACCTAGCCTACCTAACTTGTGTCATCTCTGTACTATCTTGAATATTAATATTGAATAATATATTTATGCAATAACAAATTTGTTACTTCAAAGTTTTTCACTAATTAAATAAATAATGAAAATAATTAATAATCAAATAATAAATTAATTTAATAAGTAATGAATTTAATTTTAATATATCTAAAAGTTTTGTATTATAGAAATCAAAAGTTTTAAAATTATTTCAAAAAAATTAATATTTATATGCAATTAAATATTTGAATGATTTCACTGAAATTGATATTACTGTGTAAAAAAAGGAAAATTGTGTCGTATGTTGTTATGTTCCTTGGGAGTGTACATGTATAAAAACAAAACATGCAACATGCAATATCCAAAGTGGGCAGGACTGTGGCCCAGATCAAAAATAACTTTGCAAGTTATAGATCATTCATAACAATAAAGTTATAATGATTTAAAGTTATGTTATAAACTTTAAAGTTGTAATAATTATAATGAAGTTACAATTCATGTAAAGTAATAAAAAATATATATATATATATGAATCAAATAATCTATCAAATTTTCTAATTTATCCTTTAATAGTTTAATAATGTTTCACTGGGCCACAGTGCATGCTTAGAACTTGTTCATCTGACTTGGCACCCTATGAGGTGTGATGGCTTCGGAGTCCTGAAGATCTACGAGGGGTAGGCTGCTGGCTACGAAGGCTGCTGAATCCGAAGGCTGCTAGATCCGAAGGCTGCTGGATCCGAAGGCTGCTGCATATCTTCTTTGTCCTGAAAAAAAAAATAGAGCTTTAAAAATACAATCACAATAACTTAAAGATATCATCAATATCAATAGCAATAGCATATCATCCCAAATTCACTAATTTCTAGCCCTCCTTCATGATTCGCTCGTGTCTCAGGAAAGAAAAAGACATAAATTAAAAATAAATAATAAAAATTTACAATAATATTTCTCCCTATCAAATACTCTAAAGATCCAGAGCTTATTGGTCATTTCTCTCCTATCAATCACTAATTAAATTTGGATATTATTAGTCTCCTATTTGAAAAGATTAAGACAAACCTCGACGCCTGAGCACTTTAAATGGTAATAAGAGATCGAAACGAATATGCCAAAATTATTATCAATGTACAGTAAAATAATAAGGCACTTCATGAAAAAAAAACAAAAAAAAACAGGGAATATTTAACAAACATATATCATCTATACTTCATTCATAATGTTAGTTGAAACGTTCATTTCTTAATGAAGTGATTAGCGAAATATCCACATATACCTCCCACGATTACATTCTTTCTCCGTAATGAATAGCTCACGATAATTTATATTTTTGGTGAATGGTTAAAAGGAAACGAATAAACTTTTAACTCAACTCGCAGCGACAACCTGCGGAACTGATACCCATACTTCATATCCATTCTAAAGTATGAATACAGGGGATTCATAAGTCCTCTACCCTTTTGACATCAACAGCCTGAGCTAATGATATAATATTTAATCTAGGATTTATTGCTTATTAAACAGACCATCAGAGGTTTACTGCAACTATATCAAAAGATGATACAATGTGTTACAATCGTGCACTAAATAGCTCACCTTATTTGTGCAGCATAAGTCTTCATGGGTGATTGCTTAACATGAAGGCTGCATTGGTGTCTATGTCTATGTGTGCAGTTTCCACTCTGCTCACCAGTACTACAAAGGACCTGATACTCTGTGGAGGTGACTCGAAGAGATTCCATCATTCCCTCGCCGACAGAAGACTCCTCTTGGGAGGCGAAACGATCCCCACTCCTGAGGACCTGGCGAGCCACCTTCTGAAGTCCATCTCATCCTTCGTAAGCAGTGAGATGCCCTCGATCTTGCGGGGTGGTTGAAGGGATTCGAACCCAGCCCTCCGGTACTCGGCCCATGCAGGGAACGGATCCACCGTCACCGACGTCCTCCGAGTCCACAACCACCTCGGAACACTCAAACCGGCGCCTCTCCCCCTTTCCCGAATTTTCTTCTCTCCGAACCGGCCCTTCCTCTCGAAGCCATTCCAACTCGAAAAGCTATTGCGTTGTAACGGAAGAGTCGAAAGAAGAAGGGATCGAGGTATTCAACGATTCCCGGGTAGGGAATCCGAACTGTGCTATCGAAGTGATGTAACTAGCTGAGCGATTCTCGTGTCATGGTCACCCGGGATGAAGAGCATTGCACAACTGACTAAAGTTGAAACAGAAATTAAATGAATCTAAATAAAGTTTTCGGCAAATTTCGGTTTTAAAAACGGAATTGAAAAAATCCTTGATTAAAAGGATTCTGATTTAGATTTTAAAAAATTAAGTATTTTTTTTACCGAGTGATCCTGATTTTAAAATTAGTAAATAAAGGCCTATAGCCAATAAGAGTTAAAATTAACAATCATGTAAATGATCAAAATCATTCGCTTTTTAACTATTAGTGTACAGGACAAAACCCCATCCTCAGGTGCCAGCAAAAAGTCAAACCAAATTATCCCTCAAATTTTATATCTCTCTACTATATCTAACTTGGTTTGACTTCATTTAGCTCCTGATAAAATGAGGCGTTGAACCGCAACTAATAAAAGCCAATGTTGGGCCGGGTACAGAGCTTCAAACAGCTCTAAAGGGTTTGGGGCTTAATGATATATCTATACTAATTGTTTTCCAACTTCAAAAACCAAAACCAAGGTTCCAAAACCTTGCAGAAGAAGCTTAATTTAGGGTGAATTTAAAATGGTGGTCGGCGAGAACTTTTACAATAAGCATATCAAATTACTGGGGGCGTGCAGGTTATGATAGACCCAGACAGGACTATCTGAAATTTAACTAGCCCTAAAATTATATATTACTAAAATAACAATTTAAAAAAATTCCACCACCAAAATAGTAATTCCTGTTACCAACTTTGGCAAGTTGTGCAGTGTTCTTCTTCCTGTGCAACTGTGACACGAAGACTGCTCAGTTGCGACATCACTTTGATGACGCGATTCGAGTTCCCAAACACGACGAACCGCGGAATACTTTGACCTCCCCATCCTTCGAATCTTCCGTTATAACGCAGCATCTCAACGAGTAGAAGTAACCTCGACAGATAGGTTCAGCTAGAAGACAGGAAAATCTGGAAAAAGGAGAAAAGAGCCGGGGGGAAGAGTCCGCTGGAAGTTGAGGACTTGGAGGGCCCCGATGGCAATGGATCTGTTCCGAGATGAACCGAACACAGGAGTTCTGGGCTCGCGTCCTTTCGACTGCCCTGCAAGACCAAGAACGTTCCACTAACTCGCGAAGGAAAGAGATGAGCTTCAGAAGGTGGCCTGCCGGGTCCTCGAGAGAGAGAATCTTTCCACCTCCTCGGAGGAGTTTGCCGCCGTCGAGTGAATCGTGGAATCTCTTCGCAGTTCTTCTGCAGAATACCAAACTCTCTGGAGTACAAGTTTGCTGCAGTCTTCTAGATTCCAAGGATATGCTTCTGAGCTTGACTTGTGCCTTCCAACCATTCCGGAACAGCAACTGGGCTTTCTGTAAAAATGCAACAAAAAAAATTAATAAAATAAAATATAATCAATTAATTTAAAATGAAATATAAATAGGACACATATTTTTTATAAATGTTATTAAAGGAAATATAATCGCACTCAGGGATCACATCACTCTCACCAATGAGTGATTTTGGTGCATATTTGCTCATATTAATTAAATAATATGAGCTACTTGATCATAATACTAATTTTTATATTGACCTTATTTTTGTAAAATTTACAAGTAGTACCTTATAATTATCAATTTTATAAAGTATATTCATTAGTATAAAGTACACTCACTTACCTGACTTGGTCATCGTCATCATCATCATCTTCTTCTAAGCAGCATTTTAAAGCCAATTCATATAGCTACTTCATGTCTTATTTCATCAGAGTTGATCTTCCTCTTAGTACCTCTGCAGTAGATTCTTCAGTTTTCGTGCCTGGAAAATAAATTGCCGCAGTTATAATAATTATAGCAATATTAATCAAAATGGTGGGGATTGGTATTGAGGTAGGGGGGCCATCAACCCCCTATCTCCCTACCCTAGCCTGCTGATGGGGCTGCCACCTCAGAGCCTGCAGGCCTGCTCTCCCGTCCGGGACGGCTATCTAGGGGAGGTGACCCTAGAGTGTGTACTGTAAATGACCTTTGTCTGCATAATGTTGGTGCATGGAGTGTACTGTTTCAGTGTACTGTTTGTGTGAGTGTGCATGGTGTACTGAACTCGGGTTCTTGGTGTCGTTACTCACCATCAAGGCCCCATGCATGGACCCTGCCCTGAGAACTCTATTCAATAATACCTAATTGAAATATAAAAGTAATATATTATACATATAATAAATAAATTATATATTTCGCATAGAAATTCTATTGCAAGGAAACCAGTGAATGGTTGAAAAATAGAATAATTTATAGGCGCATTAGACATCTCTATTACAAAAACCGTAATAGTTGCAAACATCGCTACTTATCTAAGACAGAACAAAGTGCGAAATAAAAATCATCTTCATTTTTAACCTGGTGAGTAATGAAGAATTTATAAAAATTACAGATAACTGCGCTGAGCTGGGAGCTGACTGATAGATAGCCTGAGGTTCGAAGTACAGGTCCAATATTTAAGGAGTAGAGGGGGAAAGAATAATTATTAATTTTATATATTCTTTTAGTGCATTATCGACGTTGTAAAAACCGCGACCGCTATAATAATAATTATAATATTATTTAATACAGTCAATTTATAATAAGCTAGCCTATAAATTTCATCAAATATTGAAAAATCAATAATTAACTAAATTAAACAAATAAAAATTTAATAATGCACTCCTTTCCACACCACCACAGAGGTAGAGCGCGTGGTGTGCGTTTTTTTTAATGTGGTATCCCCAATAGGCCTAGTCCACAATCCTACCCTACAATCTTCAAGATATAAAATCTTGAAGAAGTTAGAACTACTTTAGATCATATCAGATCTAGTAGTATTCGACGTACAAAGACAATTTTGGGAACGGGGCGAGTAAACCTAAATTCGACGAGTAAACCTAATTTTATGCCTAAAACCTAAATTCGACGCATATACCTAAATTCGATGAGTAAACCTAAATTACATATCATAACTTAACCTAAAATACATATTATAAATTAACCTGAAATACATATTATAAATTAACCTGAAATACATATTATAAATTAACCTGAAATACATATTAAAAATTAACCTGAAATACATATTATAAATTAACCTGAAATACATATTATAAATTAACCTGAAATACATATTTTTTAAACCTACTTAGTTGTTATATGGTGTATTTTACTAATTAAAAGAATTTTCGGATAATCATATCAACACCACAATGTCTGCTGAATACCAATCTTGAGTTAGATATAGTAGAGAGATATTCTTTTGAGGGATAACTCAAATTGGTATTCGTTCAACATGTGATGATGGTGTGATGTTCCGAAAAATATTGATAAAATTATTAAAACATCACAATGTCTGCTGAATCCCAAACTTAAGTTAGATATAGCAGAGAGATATTATTTTGAGGGATAACTCAGCTTGGAAATCGTTCAACATGTGATGATAGAATATTAATATAATTATTACAAAACAGTTACCAAATTTTAAAAAATATTAAATCTAAGTAGGTTTAAAAAGAAAATAAGAACCCCCAGAAGCCTCTTCAACTTTGAAGGTGCTCTGGGGATATAATAAAATATTGCATAAACAAATACAATAATAAAAACAAAACACTACTTCATGCAATAGGAGTACTCACTTTTGCGAAGATCTTGCTCTCAACTCTCATGTGTTCCTAAACCTAAAGTGTAAAAATTTTACTATTTACTTAATGATAAAAAAATCAAATATAGCTATGTAATTATATGAAATACTCTGCTCGATATGACATTTTAATTTGAATTTATTGTATTGCAAAATACTGAAAGAATAATTATATTTATATGAATGAATGAAAAATAATATTTAATAGTAAAGTTTTATCAATCAACAAATCACTTTCAAAATCAGAATATTTTTAAATTTATAAACTAAATTTAAGATCAAATTAAAAATTCACTATGTTGAAAAAGTGTTGCGGTGTGTAATGAGAGAGGAGCCGCAGCTGCAGTCTGGAAGGTCCTGAAGATCCTCAACTCTCACATTAAAGTAGTTATGTGATAACTAATGACAATAATTGAATTTAAACTAATATAATAATGACTTTATTACTTCAATAGAAATGAATGATGAAAGCATTAAATTTAATAAGTTAAGATATATTTAATTCGAGTTAAATATCTGTAATTCATAGAAAATTTCATCTATTTAAAAAATTCTAATCTGCTAAATGAATTTAATGATTTTATCAACATGATTGGTATAAAATACAAATCAACTTTTAATAAAATAAATTTTTAAAAAATTAAATTGAATAAAAAAAGTTTAAAAAGTGTTGTGTTGTGGTGTGGTGTGTAATGTGAGAGGAGGTCGCTGCCGTAGATATACAAAAAAATATATTTCATGCACATGCACATGCTCATGCAACATGCAAAAATACTGCCCACTAAGGATATGACCTAGCCTACCTAACTTGTGTCATCTCTGTACTATCTTGAATATTAATATTGAATAATATATTTATGCAATAACAAATTTGTTACTTCAAAGTTTTTCACTAATTAAATAAATAATGAAAATAATTAATAATCAAATAATAAATTAATTTAATAAGTAATGAATTTAATTTTAATCTATCTAAAAGTTTTGTATTATAGAAATCAAAAGTTTTAAAATTATTTCAAAAAAATTAATATTTATATGCAATTAAATATTTGAATGATTTCACTGAAATTGATATTACTGTGTAAAAAAAGGAAAATTGTGTCGTATGTTGTTATGTTCCTTGGGAGTGTACATGTATAAAAACAAAACATGCAACATGCAATATCCAAAGTGGGCAGGACTGTGGCCCAGATCAAAAATAACTTTGCAAGTTATAGATCATTCATAACAATAAAGTTATAATGATTTAAAGTTATGTTATAAACTTTAAAGTTGTAATAATTATAATGAAGTTACAATTCATGTAAAGTAATAAAAAATATATATATATATGAATCAAATAATCTATCAAATTTTCTAATTTATCCTTTAATAGTTTAATAATGTTTCACTGGGCCACAGTGCATGCTTAGAACTTGTTCATCTGACTTGGCACCCTATGAGGTGTGATGGCTTCGGAGTCCTGAAGATCTACGAGGGGTAGGCTGCTGGCTACGAAGGCTGCTGAATCCGAAGGCTGCTAGATCCGAAGGCTGCTGGATCCGAAGGCTGCTGCATATCTTCTTTGTCCTGAAAAAAAAAATAGAGCTTTAAAAATACAATCACAATAACTTAAAGATATCATCAATATCAATAGCAATAGCATATCATCCAAAATTCACTAATTTCTAGCCCTCCTTCATGATTCGCTCGTGTCTCAGGAAAGAAAAAGACATAAATTAAAAATAAATAATAAAAATTTACAATAATATTTCTCCCTATCAAATACTCTAAAGATCCAGAGCTTATTGGTCATTTCTCTCCTATCAATCACTACTTAAATTTGGATATTATTAGTCTCCTATTTGAAAAGATTAAGACAAACCTCGACGCCTGAGCACTTTAAATGGTAATAAGAGATCGAAACGAATATGCCAAAATTATTATCAATGTACAGTAAAATAATAAGGCACTTCATGAAAAAAAAACAAAAAAAAACAGGGAATATTTAACAAACATATATCATCTATACTTCATTCATAATGTTAGTTGAAACGTTCATTTCTTAATGAAGTGATTAGCGAAATATCCACATATACCTCCCACGATTACATTCTTTCTCCGTAATGAATAGCTCACGATAATTTATATTTTTGGTGAATGGTTAAAAGGAAACGAATAAACTTTTAACTCAACTCGCAGCGACAACCTGCGGAACCGATACCCATACTTCATATCCATTCTAAAGTATGAATACAGGGGATTCATAAGTCCTCTACCCTTTTGACATCAACAGCCTGAGCTAATGATATAATATTTAATCTAGGATTTATTGCTTATTAAACAGACCATCAGAGGTTTACTGCAACTATATCAAAAGATGATACAATGTGTTACAATCGTGCACTAAATAGCTCACCTTATTTGTGCAGCATAAGTCTTCATGGGTGATTGCTTAACATGAAGGCTGCATTGGTGTCTATGTCTATGTGTGCAGTTTCCACTCTGCTCACCAGTACTACAAAGGACCTGATACTCTGTGGAGGTGACTCGAAGAGATTCCATCATTCCCTCGCCGACAGAAGACTCCTCTTGGGAGGCGAAACGATCCCCACTCCTGAGGACCTGGCGAGCCACCTTCTGAAGTCCATCTCATCCTTCGTAAGCAGTGAGAGGCCCTCGATCTTGCGGGGTGGTTGAAGGGATTCGAACCCAGCCCTCCGGTACTCGGCCCATGCAGGGAACGGATCCACCGTCACAGACGTCCTCCGAGTCCACAACCACCTCGGAACACTCCAACCGGCGCCTCTCCCCCTTTCCCGAATTTTCTTCTCTCCGAACCGGCCCTTCCTCTCGAAACCATTCCAACTCGAAAAGCTATTGCGTTGTAACGGAAGAGTCGAAAGAAGAAGGGATCGAGGTATTCAACGATTCCCCGGGTAGGGAATCCGAACTGTGCTATCGAAGTGATGTAACTAGCTGAGCGATTCTCGTGTCATGGTCACCCGGGATGAAGAGCATTGCACAACTGACTAAAGTTGAAACAGAAATTAAATGAATCTAAATAAAGTTTTCGGCAAATTTCGGTTTTAAAAACGGAATTGAAAAAATCCTTGATTAAAAGGATTCTGATTTAGATTTTAAAAAATTAAGTATTTTTTTTACCGAGTGATCCTGATTTTAAAATTAGTAAATAAAGGCCTATAGCCAATAAGAGTTAAAATTAACAATCATGTAAATGATCAAAATCATTCGCTTTTTAACTATTAGTGTACAGGACAAAACCCCATCCTCAGGTGCCAGCAAAAAGTCAAACCAAATTATCCCTCAAATTTTATATCTCTCTACTATATCTAACTTGGTTTGACTTCCTTTAGCTCCTGATAAAATGAGGCGTTGAACCGCAACTAATAAAAGCCAATGTTGGGCCGGGTACAGAGCTTCAAACAGCTCTAAAGGGTTTGGGGCTTAATGATATATCTATACTAATTGTTTTCCAACTTCAAAAACCAAAACCAAGGTTCCAAAACCTTGCAGAAGAAGCTTAATTTAGGGTGAATTTAAAATGGTGGTCGGCGAGAACTTTTACAATAAGCATATCAAATTACTGGGGGCGTGCAGGTTATGATAGACCCAGACAGGACTATCTGAAATTTAACTAGCCCTAAAATTATATATTACTAAAATAACAATTTAAAAAAATTCCACCACCAAAATAGTAATTCCTGTTACCAACTTTGGCAAGTTGTGCAGTGTTCTTCTTCCTGTGCAACTGTGACACGAAGACTGCTCAGTTGCGACATCACTTTGATGACGCGATTCGAGTTCCCAAACACGACGAACCGCGGAATACTTTGACCTCCCCATCCTTCGAATCTTCCGTTATAACGCAGCATCTCAACGAGTAGAAGTAACCTCGACAGATAGGTTCAGCTAGAAGACAGGAAAATCTGGAAAAAGGAGAAAAGAGCCGGGGGGAAGAGTCCGCTGGAAGTTGAGGACTTGGAGGGCCCCGATGGCAATGGATCTGTTCCGAGATGAACCGAACACAGGAGTTCTGGGCTCGCGTCCTTTCGACTGCCCTGCAAGACCAAGAACGTTCCACTAACTCGCGAAGGAAAGAGATGAGCTTCAGAAGGTGGCCTGCCGGGTCCTCGAGAGAGAGAATCTTTCCACCTCCTCGGAGGAGTTTGCCGC
>JBBAGI010000016.1:0-50000 GCA_037127475.1 Arma custos | reverse complement strand
ACGAGACACAACGAAGCTACAGACGCATTAAATTTTGTTATTTTTTAGAACTACAGTTTTTTTGCAGACGTAAACTAAAGTTTTTTTTTCTTATTTCTGAAGATGGATATTTCTCCGAAAAAACGCACTAAGATTGTTAGTTTGAGTGAACACACATCAATGACTCAAAGAGGCACACATCAAGGGATATTAAAGCAAGACTTAAACAAATTGATTGCACAACAAAAACAAAGCTGATTGAGGCAATAATTCAGGCATGGTTGAGAGACATGCAAATATCAGAAAATTGTAAAAACGTGTCGATTGTATGCGAAATGGTGTAAAAGAAGTTATAAAAGTTAAGGGAGCACACATCTCCTACAAAAAAAGCCTAATTGTAATAGTTTCTGTGTATTTTTTCCTCAATAAAGAATATTTATTATTTTTTCTAATTCATGACTTTTGTTCACATTACTTCGAACACTACTGTACATATATCAATTCTAAATTATTTATTTATAAATATTAAATTAATAAAAAACTTTAATTAATAACATTTTGTATTAAGTTATAGTAGATTTAAATTAATTAATTATATATTAATGCAGCGTGACGACGCGTAATCATATTAACATTAATTAATATTCATAATACCTACAGTTCATATCAAGAATTCTTTAATTATCAGCTATTATACAAGTTAAATTAATAATTAATATTAAAGTTATATTTACAGCCCCGGCCAATCAGTGGTTATGTCGAATTTTCAACAAAATGATTTTCTTGTACTAAAGGAAGCAAATTCGTGTCAATTTCGTACATGTAAGGCATTGCCTTGAAAATAAGTTATTCCACATATGATTATCATCAATTTTAAAACTATAAGAATGGCACCATTCCACTTCCCCACAAAACAGTTAACTCTTTCTGGACAAAATTCTACTTAACCACTCAAGGGCGGATCCAGGATTTCTTTTTGGGGGGGGGCACAACGGGTAGACAGGCAAAAAAATCAACAGTAACTTATAAATAAACTTGTAGTATTTATAGAAAGGTTTCAAAGGTTTATTACAATATCAAAACAATAGTTTAATTCTTGTTCTTTTTGTTATTTTATTCAGATATTTTAATAATAATGGATTCTCCACAGTACACAAAAAAACCGTCTAGGGGGTGCACGTGACCCCCCTAAATCCACCCTTATAACACTTATTCACTGGGGCTGCAGATTCATCACCCAGATTGACTAATGGCATCAATACGAGTAAACAAAGTCTAAAAATTTGTGGGAATGAAGATATTGGTTTCGGCTTTTGGTTATTGAAGTGGAATTTGCAATTCCATAATTAAATATGCCACATATTCAGTAAGGTATTTTTTTGTTGGAAAAAGAATAGAAAATTACACGTTATTTCAACAGTTTGGCTTTGAAGCTAGGACATAGAATATAATATAAGCTACGCTTAATTTTCAAAGTAAAGTCATTCGTAAATATGAAATAATGAAATTATCTCAGTAAACTTTTATTTCCTCCTTATATAGTAGATATGTGTTCCCTCAAGCTCCTATCTTTGTTAATATTTGTCTTAAGTATTATAGTAGTATAGTTATAATAAAGGTACCTGCCTATACAGAAGTTGTCAGGAACCCAACCTGTGAAGAACTGACCTCAGCTTCAGAAATTTTTTTACGCGTAACAATTGATTTAGCCGAAAAAGGCAGGTGCCCTTGCGCTATCAAGGTTTGATTATCATAATCCTTATCAGTCCGTTATCACATAAAATAATAAAATAGGCCCGAATTAGGCATGTAACCCATCACAGGTCTCCTTTAAGGGCGCCGATAGTTGGATATTTTTTGCTTCTGGTACGCCAGTTACTTTTACTGGTTGAAAAGTAACTGTTTTTAATTATTTTTAAAAAAAGACCCAAATAGGTAAGTCTTATTACATTTGTATATAATTCATTATTTCGTTTTTTTATAATAAATACATTGCTCAATTAAAAATTTCTAATGTAGGGTTGAACTATTTGATTGAAAGCCACCAACTACCCAACAATTATTCCCTTTTAATTTATTAGTAGGTTGTTTATCTAGCCCTGAAGAAGACCTGCAATGTGGGTCGAAACGTTGGCTTTGAAATAAATAACCTGTATCCGGTTTTTCTTCCGCAAATCAGAGGTGTAGAAGTAAAACACGTTACAATAATATGCCTAAACAATTAACAATGAAGACAATTGCCTTCTATGTTTAAATAATTCACTTGATGATCTGAAGCACATATTTTTTACTTGTCCATTTTATGTAGAGCATAGAACGAAATATTTAAGCTAATACGATATATATATATATATATATCTTTGATTGTTGGTTAGCCGGTGCACCCAGCGACTCCTCTCCCAGACGCCCTGAAGATGGCCTACACTGTAGGTCGAAACGTCGGCACTTACTAAATATAAGTCTAGTACTTATTTAGTGTTTTTTTGACTGCACCCCCCCAACTATCTCCGTTCTCCATATATGTGTGCTTGTTTATCCACGTAATAATTCCTTTGATTTATATAATATTTTATTTTCTTACATGCTAGTTTTTCTACTCTTATAGTCCATAGTCTGGTTTGGTATTAACTCATAATTATAATTATAATTTCCTCTTCACTGCTATTCTCAGTATTGTTATTAAAGTTGTTCCCTGCATGCTTACTTTCTCAGTTAGTCAATCATTCACATGAGTAAAATAAAAACCTTTTCCAGTCATTATTATTTTTCTTTATTCTAAAAAACGTTTCGACAAATCCATGTCATTTTCAATTTACATCATTTTTTTTTTTTTTTTTTTTTATAAATCTTTCAACACTATTTAATTTTAAAAATATTTTCTAAAAAATTTTTTTTAATTTAATTTTGTACATTTTCAACCTTTTTGGTTAATTGTCATATAATTTAAAAATAAAGCTTAGAGTTATAGTGTACTCCATGGTCAATTGGTCAGTAATTGACCATGGAGTACACTATAACTCTAAGCTTTATTTTTAAATTATATGACAATTAACCAAAAAGGTTGAAAATGTACAAAATTAAATTAAAAAAAAATTTTTAGAAAATATTTTTAAAATTAAATAGTGTTGAAAGATTTATATATATATATATATATATAAAAAAAAAAAAAAAAAAATGATGTAAATTGAAAATGACATGGATTTGTCGAAATGTTTTTTAGAATAAAGAAAAATAATAATGACTGGAAAAGGTTTTTATTTTACTCATGTGAATGATTGACTAATAAAGCTTACTTTCTCTTATGTACTTTTATTTTTGTAATTTTCAAACTAAACCCTATGTATTTTACTAATGTAAAAATCAGAAATAAATTTTAAAAATATATGTACCTCTAGGCACTGGTACCAGTTTAAAAGGATCTAAGTTACCAATCATGACGTCACTAAGGAGTACATACTCATTGGCTAACGAATATACTACAATGAATTGGTGTGAAAAGGAATTACAAATATATTGTAACACCAAAGTAGATTTTAATAACAATTACATGCGGAAATTGTGTGCTGTAATTATTTTGAAAAGACCACTGAAATTCCGTGGTTCAGATGGCGTTATGGTGTAGGAATCAAAGAAAATATTTATTGGAGTTTATTCCTTAAGAAACGATTATCTTATAGAGCCCACGGTATGAAAATTTTATGAGTAAAATCAAATTTGGATAGTAACATCTAAGCAGGGAGTAACGCGATAGTGCCGCGATCTTACGGGAGACCGACTGAACTACTTCTACTAGTGACCGTAAGGGTGCACCTACATTGGATCCGATGCGATGCGACGCGATCCTATATTATCACATACGATGAGGGGCTGAAAAAGCAAATAACTGAAATAGGCAGTGAGAGCCTACACTGGATCAGATCCGATATGATTCTATTCTTTTCAATCCGATAGTGAAACTCAACGACAAAGTCATTGCCTTCCAAATAAAATAGTATTAATTTTATTCTTTTATTTCTTATATTTTATATACATAAATATTATAGTGAAATATAAATATATTAAAAATAATTAATAAATAATCTTAATTTTATAAATTTAAAGAACCAAATGTTATAACAATGAGGCAATATTACTAATATAATAAAATATTTTTGTCTTGCTGTTTGACTATTTGATTAATTTAAATAATAATTTAGTTGTTTTTCAATAAAAAAATAATAGAATTTTTTGTTTTTATTATATATTCGTGTTTTATATAATGATTTAATTTTCTCGATTGTGATAATATTTCTTTTGATAATATTTATATTTCTTTTGATATTTTGTTGTTCATCTTTGCAAACCAGTATAAAAAATCAGAAAAGCCCTTACCTCCTAGAGTTGCCAACTGTTTAATAAATAAATTAAACTTAAATTACGATGATAATTTTATCAAAAGTTAATGTTTCCAATTTTATTTGACGAATTAAAATTTTATGTAGGTATACTTTTTATGTACATTTCTGATAGATATAATTTTATTCAACGGAAAAATAACCTTCGCTACTACAGTGGTACCTCGAGATACGAGTGCCTTAACATACGAGTTATTTGAGATACGAGCTGTCGAGCGAGCGAAGTTTTGTTTTGAAATACGAGCAACATTTGAGATACGAGCAACGGCCAGCTTCCGCCTTTTTATTGCGCGTCTCGCACATTATCCCAATTATTCCCCCAGTGTGCTTGTTTACCTCGCTGTCGATGCATCTTTGCTAAGTTTTTCTAGGGCTTTGCGCTTTTTGCTCATTTACATACTTTATGACATTTCTTTTTATAACTGAGTCCGAAGAAATTGTGTGGAAAAGTCAGTGCTCAGAAGAAGACGATGTCTATTGGATTAAATCGTGAAATCGTAGACAAAATAAGCAAGCTGTGCGAGTAGCAGACTTGGCGAGGCACTTGGAGGGCGTAGTACTTCAACGATATGCACTGTGCTTAAACAGGAGGAGTCGATAAAGGGTATGACCTCAGCTATGGGCATTACAATAATTTCTAAGCTCAAGAGCTCTCTCCATGAACAGATGTAGAAACTGCTGATGGTTTGGGTGACGGCGAAGCAGCTTAAAGGCGATACCTTAGCACAGGGGATCATATGCGAGAAGGCACGAGCGATTTACATTGATTTGCTGAATCAGACTCCGTGCACTTCCACGGACGAGGCATTGGAAGACTCGTTTAAAGCCAGTCAATATTTGCCGTTTATACATTTTTCTTATTCAAAGCACATAACAAAAACAATTGGGGGTAGCATTTTTAGGGCTGGAACGAATTAATGATATTTCAATTAATTTCAATGGTGGAAATTGCTTTGAGATAAGAGCAAATTGACATACGAGCAAGGTTACGGAACGAATTAAACTCGTATCTCGAGGTATCCTGTATATTTAATGGTTCATGAAGATTAGTAATAAAATATTTTAATGAGAATTGAGAATATTTAATTTTGATTTATGACGGATATTTATATAATAGTTAATTATCAAATTACAATGGACATTTTTTAATAAACATTTTAGACAATAAAGGTTAAGTAGCCACACATGGTAACGGCTGGCTTATCGGATTGAAAACTAATGATTTTGAAATGTGAAAATCGCACCTGATCGTACAGTATCACATCCGATCCAGTGTAGGCGCTTCCGTACAAATAAACTATTTTGATTCCACGAGCGACTAAATCGGTCGGATTGCTCGGATAAAAATGGATCGGATCGGAGCGGATCCAATGTAGGCACTCTCGATATATTTCAGTCATTTGGTTTGCTTCCGAATTCTGATCGTATCGTATCGGATCCAATGTAGGTGCACCCTAAGACAGCAGCACCATCTCAGCCAGTTCTTGACCTTAGTAATTGAGCTCCTGCGTGTTCCTACTCTCCTATTACAAAATCAAATGTTCTAATGTGAATTTGACTTCGGAATGGGCTGTGATGATACTGGCTGGCTGGCATCTAATTACTTTTTATTTTTATATAAACCTAAACCTGTACCATAACAACCCGTGAAGGGGTCTGGGGTTCAGTACATGGTAGAGACTGTGCTGTTTCATGGACAAAGGTTCTGCAGGGAACAAGTCACCTCCACACTTCACAGTATGGTAACAGTGTATTCTATTGCTTTATTCTCAAAGTGTTGAAATGCGATAATTTTTTGTGTAGGAGCCTTTTTAAGAGGCACCTATCAAAATGAGAAATGGTACCATCACCCTTAATGAAGATTAAGGACCTAATCGACTTGACTCTATGGGTTACAATAAAAAAACACTAAACCTAATGGAGAAATAGATAATAAAATCACAGCCTATATATGTTAACCAAACAACAGAAACAAACAGCACTATTTGAAATACAGACCATCTTTAATACAAGAGGAATACTAGACAAAATTGGCCAGAATGAGAGGTAATTACCAGCCAACTGAGACTAGTATTACCCTTGCATTGAGATGACTGAAAATCCTAGGGTTACCACATCCCTACGCAAACCAAAAAATAGACCTATTATTAAGTTAGCACATCCTTCCGAAAATAACAAAAATAACCTTAGCATTACCCTTATACAATATCTCCTGGAAAATCCTAACACCTAGAATGACTACTATTTTAGAATCAGACTATGGAATAGAGCAACTGCTAATAGAAAAAAGAGGGACCCGGCCATTTTATGTTCTAAAAATTGAAAGATAGTACCGCCCTAGCTGATAAAATTACAGCCTATATATGTTAACTAAACAAAAGAAACAAACAGCACTACTTGCAATACTGACCATCTCAGATACAAGAAGAATACTAGACAAACTTGGACAGAATGAGAGGTAATAACCGGCAAACTAAGACTAGTATTACCCTTGTATTAAGATGACTGAAAATCCTAGAGTTACCACATCCCTTCGAAAATAAAAATAGACCTAATATTACCCTTGTACTTAATATCGTTCAAAATACTTATACCTAGAATGACTATTATTTTATAACCAGACTATGGAATAGAGCACCTGATAATAGAAAAAAGAGTGATCAGCCCCTTCTATATTCTAAAATCAGAATATGGTACCGCCACCTCCCTTAGCAAATGAAGATTAAGTGCCTATTCGACTTAACCCTAAGGATTAAAAGATAAAATATGAAATCCTAATTAAAAGATGGAAACAAAAATTAACACCTACATATGTTATCCAGAAAAAAAAAGCACTATTTGAAATACTGATCATTTCAGATACAAGAAGAATACTAGACAAAGTTGGACAGAATGAGAGTTAATTTCTGGCCAACTGGGACTAGTATTACCCTTGTATTAAGATGACTGAATATTCTAGGGTTACCACATTCCTTCGAAAATAAAAAAAATAGACCTAATATTATCCTTGTACTTAATATCGTTCAAAATCCTTACCCCTAGAATGACTACTATTTTATAACCAGACTATGGAATAGAGCACCTGATAATAGAAAAAAGAGTGACCAGCCCCTTCTATATTCTAAAATCGGAATATGGTACCGCCACCTCCCCTAGCAAATGAAGATTAAGTGCCTATTCCACTTAACCCTAAGGATTTAACGATAACATATGAAATTCTAATTAAAAGATGGAGACTAAAATTAACACCTACATATGTTATCCAAAAAAAAAAACACTATTTGAAATACTGACCATCTCAGATACCAGAGGAATACTAGACCCGGCCTGAATATATTCTAAAAAATTAGGAATGGAACCGCTACCTGCCTACGCAATTGAAAAATAAGGGCCTATTCGACTTGACTTTAAGGATTACAATATAAAAACACTAAAACTAATGGAGAAATAGATAATAATAATATAGCCTATATCTGTTAACCAAACCAAAGAAACAAACAGCACTACTTGCAATACTGACCATCTCAGATACAAGAAGAATACTAGACAAAGTTGGACAGAATGAGAGGTAATAACCGGCCAACTAAGACTAGTATTACCCTTGTATTAAGATGACTGAAAATCCTAGAGTTACCACATCCCTTCGAAAATAAAAATAGACCTAATATTACCCTTGTACTTAATATCGTTCAAAATACTTACACCTAGAATGACTACTATTTTATAACCAGACTATGGAATAGAGCACCTGATAATAGAAAAAAGAGTGATCAGCCACTTCTATATTCTAAAATCGGAATATGGTACCGCCACCTCCCCTAGCAAATGAAGATTAAGTGCCTATTCGACTTAACCCTAAGGATTAAAAGATAAAATATGAAATCCTAATTAAAAGATGGAAAAAAAAAATTAACACCTACATATGTTATCCAGAAAAAAAAAGCACTATTTGAAAAACTGATCATTTCAGATACAAGAAGAATACTAGACAAAGTTGGACAGAATGAGAGTTAGTTTCTGGCCAACTGGGACTAGTATTACCCTTGTATTAAGATGACTGAATATTCTAGGGTTACCAAATTCCTTCGAAAATAAAAAAAATAGACCTAATATTATCCTTGTACTTAATATCGTTCAAAATCCTTACCCCTAGAATGACTACTATTTTATAACCAGACTATGGAATAGAGCACCTGATAATAGAAAAAAAAGAGATCAGCCCTTTCTATATTCTAAAATCGGAATAATGTACCGCCACCTCCCCTAGCAAATGAAGATTAAGTGCCTATTCCACTTAACCCTAAGGATTAAACGATAAAATATGAAATTCTAATTAAAAGATGGAGACTAAAATTAACACATACATATGTTATCCAAAAAAAAAAAACACTATTTGAAATACTGACCATCTCAGATACCAGAGGAATACTAGACCCGGCCTGAATATATTCTAAAAAATTAGGAATGGTACCGCTACCTGCCTTCCCAATTGAAAAATAAGGGCCTATTCGACTTTACTTTAAGGATTACAATATAAAAACACTAAAACTAATGGAGAAATAGATAATAATAATATAGCCTATATATGTTAACCAAACCAAAGAAACAAACAGCACTACTTGCAATACTGACCATCTCAGATACAAGAAGAATAATAGACAAAGTTGGACAGAATGAGAGGTAATAACCGGCCAACTAAGACTAGTATTACCCTTGTATTAAGATGACTGAAAATCCTAGAGTTACCACATCCCTTCGAAAATAAAAATAGACTTAATATTACCCTTGTACTTAATATCGTTCAAAATACTTACACCTAGAATGACTACTATTTTATAACCAGACTATGGAATAGAGCACCTGATAATAGAAAAAATAGTGATCAGCCCCTTCTATATTCTAAAATCGGAATATGGTACCGCCACCTCCCCTAGCAAATGAAGATTAAGTGCCTATTCGACTTAACCCTAAGGATTAAAAGATAAAATATGAAATCCTAATTAAAAGTTGGAAACAAAAATTAACACCTACATATGTTATCCAGAAAAAAAAAGCACTATTTGAAAAACTGATCATTTCAGATACAAGAAGAATACTAGACAAAGTTGGACAGAATGAGAGTTAGTTTCTGGCCAACTGGGACTAGTATTACCCTTGTATTAAGATGACTGAATATTCTAGGGTTACCACATCCCTTAGAAAATAAAAAAAATAGACCTAATATTACCCTTGTACTTAATATCGTAGAAGATCCTAACATCTAGAATGACTACTATTTTAGAATAAGACTATGGAATAGAGCAACTTCTAATAGAAATAAAAGGGAGACGGCCTGAATATATTCTAAACCAATTAGAAATGATACCGCTACCTCCCTACGCAACTGAAGAATAAGGGCCTATTCGACTTTCCTCTAAGGATTACAATGACTACTATTTTAGAATAAGACTATGGAATAGAGCAACTTCTAATAGAAAAAAGAGGGAGCCGGCCTGAATATATTCTAAACAAATTAGAAATGGTACCGCTACCTCCCTACGCAATATAAGAATACTGGCCTATTCAACATGACTCTAAGGATTACAATGAATAATATTTTAGAATCGGACTATTGAATAGAGCAGCTGCTAATAGAAAAGAGATTGACCAGGCCTTTGTATTTTCTAAAAATTGGAAGATGGTACCGCCATCTCCCCTAGCAAATGAAGATTAAGTGCCTATTCGACTTAACCCTAATTATTAAAAGATAAAATATGAAATCCTAATTAAAAGATGGAAACAAAAATTAAGGCCTATATATGTTATCCAGAAAAAAAAAAGCACTATTTGAAATACTGACCATTTCAAATACAGGAGGAATACTAGACAAAGTTGGACAGAATGAGAGTTAATTTCTGGCCAACTGGGACTAGTATTACCCTTGTATTAAGATGACTGAAAATCCTAGAGTTACCACCTCCCTTCGAAAATAAAAATAGACCTAATATTACCCTTGTACTTAATATCATTCAAAATCCTAACACCTAGAATGACTACTATTTTACAACCAGCACTACTACCATCTCAGATACAAGAAGAATACTAGACAAAGTTGGACAGAATGAGAGGTAATAACCGGCCAACTACGACTAATATTACTCTTGTATTATGATGCCTGAAAATTCTAGGATTACCACATCCCTCTGAGAAAAAAAAAAAAATAGACCTAGCGTTACCATTCTACTTAATATTGTAGAAAATCCTAACACCTAGAATTACTACTATTTTAGAATAAGGCTATGGAATGGAGAAACTTCTAATGGAAAAAAGAGGGAGCCGGCCTGAATATATTCTAAACAAATTAGAAATGGTACCGCTACCTCCCTACGCAATATAAGAATACTGGCCTATTCAACTTGACTCTAAGGATTACAATGACTACTATTTTAGAACTAGACTATGGAATAGAGCAACTGATAATAGAAAAAAGAATGACCAGGCCTTTCTATATTCTAAAAATTGGAAGATGGTACCGCCACCTCCCCTAGCAAATGAAGATTAAGGGCCTATTCGACTTAACCCTAACCATTAAAAGATAAAATATGAAATCCTAATTAAACGATGGAAACTAAAGTTAACACCTTCATATGTTATCCGGGAAAAAAAGCACTATTTAAAATATTGAACATTTCAGATACAAGAGGAATACTAGACAAAGTTGGGCAGAATGAGAGATAATTTCTGGCCAACTGGGACTAGTATTACCCTTGTATTAAGATGACTGAAAATCCTAGGTTTACCACATCCCTTCGAAAATAAAAATAGACCTAATATTACCCTTGTACTTAATATCATAGAAAATCCTAACATCTAGAATGACTACTATTTTAGAACCAGACTATGGAATAGAGCAACTGATAATAGAAAAAAGATTGACCAGGCCTTTCTATATTCTAAAAATTGGAAGATGGTACCGCCACCTCCCCTAGCAAATGAAGATTAAGGGCCTATTCGACTTAACCCTAACCATTAAAAGATAAAATATGAAATCCTAATTAAACGATGGAAACTAAAATTAACACCTTCATATGTTATCCGGGAAAAAAAGCACTATTTAAAATATTGACCATTTCAGATACAAGAGGAATACTAGACAAAGTTGGACAGAATGAGAGGTAATAACCGGCCAACTAAGACTAGTATTACCCTTGTATTAAGATGACTGACCCTTAACCCTAACCATTAAAAGATAAAATATGAAATCCTAATTAAAAGATGGCAACTAAAATTAACACCTACATATGTTATCCAAAAAAAAAAAACACTATTTGAAATACTGACCATCTCAGATACCAGAGGAATACTAGACCCGGCCTGAATATATTCTAAAAAATTAGGAATGGTACCGCTACCTCCCTACGCAATTGAAGAATAAGGGCCTATTCGACTTTACTTTAAGGATTACAATATAAAAACACTAAAACTAATGGAGAAATAGATAATAAAAATATAGCCTATATATGTTAACCAAACCAAAGAAACAAACAGCACTACTTGCAATACTGACCATCTCAGATACAAGAAGAATACTAGACAAAGTTGGACAGAATGAGAGGTAATAACCGGCCAACTAAGACTAGTATTACCCTTGTATTAAGATGACTGAAAATCCTAGGATTACCACATCCCTCTGAAAAAAAAAATAGACCTAGCGTTACCATTCTACTTAATATTGTAGAAAATCCTAACACCTAGAATTACTACTATTTTAGAATAAGGCTATGGAATGGAGAAATTTCTATTGGAAAAAAGAGGGACCCGGCCTGAATATATTCTAAACCAATTAGAAATGATACCGCTACCTCTCTACCCAACTGAAGAATAAGGGCCTATTCGACTTTACTCTAAGGATTACAATGACTACTATTTTAGAGTAAGACTATGGAATTGAGTAACTGATAATAGAAAAAAGATTGACCAGGCCTTTCTATATTCTAAAAATTGGAAGATGGTACCGCCACCTCCCCTAGCAAATGAAGATTAAGGGCCTATTCGACTTAACCCTAACCATTAAAAGATAAAATATGAAATCCTAATTAAACGATGGAAACTAAAATTAACACCTTCATATGTTATCCGGGAAAAAAAGCACTATTTAAAATATTGACCATTTCAGATACAAGAGGAATACTAGACAAAGTTGGACAGAATGAGAGGTAATAACCGGCCAACTAAGACTAGTATTACCCTTGTATTAAGATGACTGACCCTTAACCCTAACCATTAAAAGATAAAATATGAAATCCTAATTAAAAGATGGCAACTAAAATTAACACCTACATATGTTATCCAAAAAAAAAAAACACTATTTGAAATACTGACCATCTCAGATACCAGAGGAATACTAGACCCGGCCTGAATATATTCTAAAAAATTAGGAATGGTACCGCTACCTCCCTACGCAATTGAAGAATAAGGGCCTATTCGACTTTACTTTAAGGATTACAATATAAAAACACTAAAACTAATGGAGAAATAGATAATAAAAATATAGCCTATATATGTTAACCAAACCAAAGAAACAAACAGCACTACTTGCAATACTGACCATCTCAGATACAAGAAGAATACTAGACAAAGTTGGACAGAATGAGAGGTAATAACCGGCCAACTAAGACTAGTATTACCCTTGTATTAAGATGACTGAAAATCCTAGGATTACCACATCCCTCTGAAAAAAAAAATAGACCTAGCGTTACCATTCTACTTAATATTGTAGAAAATCCTAACACCTAGAATTACTACTATTTTAGAATAAGGCTATGGAATGGAGAAATTTCTATTGGAAAAAAGAGGGACCCGGCCTGAATATATTCTAAACCAATTAGAAATGATACCGCTACCTCTCTACCCAACTGAAGAATAAGGGCCTATTCGACTTTACTCTAAGGATTACAATGACTACTATTTTAGAGTAAGACTATGGAATTGAGTAACTGATAATAGAAAAAAGATTGACCAGGCCTTTCTATATTCTAAAAATTGGAAGATGGTACCGCCACCTCCCCTAGCAAATGAAGATTAAGGGCCTATTCGACTTAACCCTAACCATTAAAAGATAAAATATGAAATCCTAATTAAACGATGGAAACTAAAATTAACACCTTCATATGTTATCCGGGAAAAAAAGCACTATTTAAAATATTGACCATTTCAGATACAAGAGGAATACTAGACAAAGTTGGACAGAATGAGAGGTAATAACCGGCCAACTAAGACTAGTATTACCCTTGTATTAAGATGACTGACCCTTAACCCTAACCATTAAAAGATAAAATATGAAATCCTAATTAAAAGATGGCAACTAAAATTAACACCTACATATGTTATCCAAAAAAAAAAAACACTATTTGAAATACTGACCATCTCAGATACCAGAGGAATACTAGACCCGGCCTGAATATATTCTAAAAAATTAGGAATGGTACCGCTACCTCCCTACGCAATTGAAGAATAAGGGCCTATTCGACTTTACTTTAAGGATTACAATATAAAAACACTAAAACTAATGGAGAAATAGATAATAAAAATATAGCCTATATATGTTAACCAAACCAAAGAAACAAACAGCACTACTTGCAATACTGACCATCTCAGATACAAGAAGAATACTAGACAAAGTTGGACAGAATGAGAGGTAATAACCGGCCAACTAAGACTAGTATTACCCTTGTATTAAGATGACTGAAAATCCTAGGATTACCACATCCCTCTGAAAAAAAAAATAGACCTAGCGTTACCATTCTACTTAATATTGTAGAAAATCCTAACACCTAGAATTACTACTATTTTAGAATAAGGCTATGGAATGGAGAAATTTCTATTGGAAAAAAGAGGGACCCGGCCTGAATATATTCTAAACCAATTAGAAATGATACCGCTACCTCTCTACCCAACTGAAGAATAAGGGCCTATTCGACTTTACTCTAAGGATTACAATGACTACTATTTTAGAGTAAGACTATGGAATTGAGTAACTTCTAATAGAAAAAAGAGGGAGCCGGCCTGAGTATAACAGCACTACTTGCAATACTGACCATCTCAGATACAAGAAGAATACTAGACAAAGTTGGAAAGAATGAGAGGTAATAACCGGCCAACTAAGACTAGTATTACCCTTGTATTAAGATGCCTGAAAATCCTAGGATTACCACATCCCTTAGAAAAAAAAAAAAGACCTAATATTACCCTTGTACTTAATATCGTAGAAGATCCTAACATCTAGAATGACTACTATTTTAGAATAATACTATGGAATAGAGCAACTTCTAATAGAAATAAAAGGGAGACGGCCTGAATATATTCTACACCAATTAGAAATGATACCGCTACCTCCCTACGCAACTGAAGAATAAGGGCCTATTCAACTTGACTCTAAGGATTACAATGACTACTATTTTAGAACCAGACTATGGAATAGAGCAACTGATAATAGAAAAAAGAATGACCAGGCCTTTCTATATTCTAAAAATTGGAAGATGGTACCGCCACCTCCCCTAGCAAATGAAGATTAAGGGCCTATTCGACTTAACCCTAACCATTAAAAGATAAAATATGAAATCCTAATTAAACGATGGAAACTAAAGTTAACACCTTCATATGTTATCCGGGAAAAAAAGCACTATTTAAAATATTGAACATTTCAGATACAAGAGGAATACTAGACAAAGTTGGGCAGAATGAGAGATAATTTCTGGCCAACTGGGACTAGTATTACCCTTGTATTAAGATGACTGAAAATCCTAGGTTTACCACATCCCTTCGAAAATAAAAATAGACCTAATATTACCCTTGTACTTAATATCATAGAAAATCCTAACATCTAGAATGACTACTATTTTAGAACCAGACTATGGAATAGAGCAACTGATAATAGAAAAAAGATTGACCAGGCCTTTCTATATTCTAAAAATTGGAAGATGGTACCGCCACCTCCCCTAGCAAATGAAGATTAAGGGCCTATTCGACTTAACCCTAACCATTAAAAGATAAAATATGAAATCCTAATTAAACGATGGAAACTAAAATTAACACCTTCATATGTTATCCGGGAAAAAAAGCACTATTTAAAATATTGACCATTTCAGATACAAGAGGAATACTAGACAAAGTTGGACAGAATGAGAGGTAATAACCGGCCAACTAAGACTAGTATTACCCTTGTATTAAGATGACTGACCCTTAACCCTAACCATTAAAAGATAAAATATGAAATCCTAATTAAAAGATGGCAACTAAAATTAACACCTACATATGTTATCCAAAAAAAAAAACACTATTTGAAATACTGACCATCTCAGATACCAGAGGAATACTAGACCCGGCCTGCATACATTCTAAAAAATTAGGAATGGTACCGCTACCTCCCTACGCAATTGAAGAATAAGGGCCTATTCGACTTTACTTTAAGGATTACAATATAAAAACACTAAAACTAATGGAGAAATAGATAATAAAAATATAGCCTATATATGTTAACCAAACCAAAGAAACAAACAGCACTACTTGCAATACTGACCATCTCAGATACAAGAAGAATACTAGACAAAGTTGGACCTATTTAACTTGACTCTAAGGATTACAATGAATAATATTTTAGAATCGGACTATTGAATAGAGCAGCTGCTAATAGAAAAAAGATTGACCAGGCCTTTCTATTTTCTAAAAATTGGAAGATGGTACTGCCACCTCCCCTAACAAATGAAGATTAAGTGCCTATTCGACTTAACCCTAATTATTAAAAGATAAAATATGATTATCCTAATTAAAAGATGGAAACAAAAATTAAGGCCTACATATGATATCCAGAAAAAAAAAGCACTATTTGAAATACTGACCATTTCAGATACAGGAGGAATACTAGACAAAGTTGGACAGAATGAGAGTTAATTTCTGGCCAACTGGGACTAGTATTACCCTTGTATTAAGATGACTGAAAATCCTAGGTTTACCACATCCCTTCGAAAATAAAAATAGACCTAATATTACCCTTGTACTTAATATCGTTCAAAATTCTTACACCTAGAATGACTACTATTTTATAACCAGACTATGGAATAGAGCAACTTCTAATAGAAATAAAAGGGAGACGGCCTGAATATATTCTACACCAATTAGAAATGATACCGCTACCTCCCTACGCAACTGAAGAATAAGGGCCTATTCAACTTGACTCTAAGGATTACAATGACTACTATTTTAGAACCAGACTATGGAATAGAGCAACTGATAATAGAAAAAAGAATGACCAGGCCTTTCTATATTCTAAAAATTGGAAGATGGTACCGCCACCTCCCCTAGCAAATGAAGATTAAGGGCCTATTCGACTTAACCCTAACCATTAAAAGATAAAATATGAAATCCTAATTAAACGATGGAAACTAAAGTTAACACCTTCATATGTTATCCGGGAAAAAAAGCACTATTTAAAATATTGAACATTTCAGATACAAGAGGAATACTAGACAAAGTTGGGCAGAATGAGAGGTAATTTCTGGCCAACTGGGACTAGTATTACCCTTGTATTAAGATGACTGAAAATCCTAGGTTTACCACATCCCTTCGAAAATAAAAATAGACCTAATATTACCCTTGTACTTAATATCATAGAAAATCCTAACATCTAGAATGACTACTATTTTAGAACCAGACTATGGAATAGAGCAACTGATAATAGAAAAAAGATTGACCAGGCCTTTGTATTTTCTAAAAATTGGAAGATGGTGCCGCCACCTCCCCTAGCAAATGAAGATTAAGGGCCTATTCGACTTAACCCTAACCATTAAAAGATAAAATATGAAATCCTAATTAAACAATGGAAACTAAAATTAACACCTTCATATGTTATCCGGGAAAAAAAGCACTATTTAAAATATTGACCATTTCAGATACAAGAGGAATACTAGACAAAGTTGGACAGAATGAGAGGTAATAACCGGCCAACTAAGACTAGTATTACCCTTGTATTAAGATGACTGACCCTTAACCCTAACCATTAAAAGATAAAATATGAAATCCTAATTAAAAGATGGCAATTAAAATTAACACCTACATATGTTATCCAAAAAAAAAAACACTATTTGAAATACTGACCATCTCAGATACCAGAGGAATACTAGACCCGGCCTGCATACATTCTAAAAAATTAGGAATGGTACCGCTACCTCCCTACGCAATTGAAGAATAAGGGCCTATTCGACTTTACTTTAAGGATTACAATATAAAAACACTAAAACTAATGGAGAAATAGATAATAAAAATATAGCCTATATATGTTAACCAAACCAAAGAAACAAACAGCACTACTTGCAATACTGACCATCTCAGATACAAGAAGAATACTAGACAAAGTTGGACCTATTCAACTTGACTCTAAGGATTACAATGAATAATATTTTAGAATCGGACTATTGAATAGAGCAGCTGCTAATAGAAAAAAGATTGACCAGGCCTTTCTATTTTCTAAAAATTGGAAGATGGTACTGCCACCTCCCCTAACAAATGAAGATTAAGTGCCTATTCGACTTAACCCTAATTATTAAAAGATAAAATATGATTATCCTAATTAAAAGATGGAAACAAAAATTAAGGCCTACATATGATATCCAGAAAAAAAAAGCACTATTTGAAATACTGACCATTTCAGATACAGGAGGAATACTAGACAAAGTTGGACAGAATGAGAGTTAATTTCTGGCCAACTGGGACTAGTATTACCCTTGTATTAAGATGACTGAAAATCCTAGGTTTACCACATCCCTTCGAAAATAAAAATAGACCTAATATTACCCTTGTACTTAATATCGTTCAAAATTCTTACACCTAGAATGACTACTATTTTATAACCAGACTATGGAATAGAGCACCTGATAATAGAAAAAAGAGTGATCAGCCCTTTCTATATTCTAAAATCGGAATATGGTACCGCCACCTCCCCTAGCAAATGAAGATTAAGTGCCTATTCCACTTAAACCTAAGGATTAAACGATAAAATATGAAATTCCAATTAAACGATGGAAACTGAAATTAACACCTTCATATGTTATCCGGGAAAAAAAGCACTATTTAAAATATTGACAATTTCAGATACAAGAGGAATACTAGACAAAGTTGGACAGAATGAGAGGTAATAACCGGCCAACTATGACTAGTATTACCCTTGTATTAAGATGACTGACCCTTAACCCTAACCATTAAAAGATAAAATATGAAATCCTAATTAAAAGATGGCAACTAAAATTAACACCTACATATGTTATCCAAAAAAAAAAACACTATTTGAAATACTGACCATCTCAGATACCAGAGGAATACTAGACCCGGCCTGAATATATTCTAAAAAATTAGGAATGGTACCGCTACCTCCCTACGCAATTGAAGAATAAGGGCCTATTCGACTTTAAGGATTACAATATAAAAACACTAAAACTAATGGAGAAATAGATAATAAAAATATAGCCTATATATGTTAACCAAACCAAAGAAACAAACAGCACTACTTGCAATACTGACCATCTCAGATACAAGAAGAATACTAGACAAAGTTGGACAGAATGAGAGGTAATAACCGGCCAACTAAGACTAGTATTACCCTTGTATTAAGATGACTGAAAATCCTAGGATTACCACATCCCTCTGAAAAAAAAAATAGACCTAGCGTTACCATTCTACTTAATATTGTAGAAAATCCTAACACCTAGAATTACTACTATTTTAGAATAAGGCTATGGAATGGAGAAATTTCTATTGGAAAAAAGAGGGACCCGGCCTGAATATATTCTAAACCAATTAGAAATGATACCACTACCTCCCTACCCAACTGAAGAATAAGGGCCTATTCGACTTTACTCTAAGGATTACAATGACTACTATTTTAGAATAAGACTATGGAATTGAGTAACTTCTAATAGAAAAAAGAGGGAGCCGGCCTGAGTATAACAGCACTACTTGCAATACTGACCATCTCAGATACAAGAAGAATACTAGACAAAGTTGGACAGAATTAGAGGTAATAACCGGCCAACTAAGACTAGTATTACCCTTGTATTAAGATGCCTGAAAATCCTAGGATTACCACATCCCTTAGAAAAAAAAAAAAAAAGACCTAATATTACCCTTGTACTTAATATCGTAGAAGATCCTAACATCTAGAATGACTACTATTTTAGAATAAGACTATGGAATAGAGCAACTTCTAATAGAAATAAAAGGGAGACGGCCTGAATATATTCTAAACCAATTAGAAATGATACCGCTACCTCCCTACGCAACTGAAGAATAAGAGCCTATTCGACTTGACTCTAAGGATTACAATGAATATTATTTTAGAATCGGACTATTGAAGAGAGCAGCTGCTAATAGAAAAAAGATTGACCAGGCCTTTGTATTTTCTAAAAATTGGAAGATGGTACCGCCACCTCCCCTAGCAAATGAAGATTAAGTGCCTATTCGACTTAACCCTAATTATTAAAAGATAAAATATGAAATCCTAATTAAAAGATGGAAACAAAAATTAAGGCCTATATATGTTATCCAGAAAAAAAAAAGCACTATTTGAAATACTGACCATTTCAAATACAGGAGGAATACTAGACAAAGTTGGACAGAATGAGAGTTAATTTCTGGCCAACTGGGACTAGTATTACCCTTGTATTAAGATGACTGAAAATCCTAGAGTTACCACCTCCCTTCGAAAATAAAAATAGACCTAATATTACCCTTGTACTTAATATCATTCAAAATCCTAACACCTAGAATGACTACTATTTTATAACCAGACTATGGAATAGAGCACCTGATAATAGAAAAAAGAGTGATCAGCCCTTTCTATATTCTAAAATCGGAATATGGTACCGCCACCTCCCCTAGCAAATGAAGATTAAGTGCCTATTCCACTTAACCCTAAGGATTTAACGATAAAATATGAAATTCTAATTAAAAGATGGAGACTAAAATTAACACCTACATATGTTATCCAAAAAAAAACAAACACTATTTGAAATACTGACCATCTCAGATACCAGAGGAATACTAGACCCGGCCTGAATATATTCTAAAAAAAAAGGAATGGTACCGCTACCTGCCTACGCAATTGAAAAAAAAGGGCCTATTCGACTTGACTTTAAGGATTACAATATAAAAACACTAAAACTAATGGAGAAATAGATAATAATAATATAGCCTATATCTGTTAACCAAACCAAAGAAACAAACATCACTACTTGCAATACTGACCATCTCAGATACAAGAAGAATACTAGGCAAAGTTGGACAGAATGAGAAGTAATAACCTGCCAACTAAGACTAGTATTACCCTTGTATTAAGATGACTGAAAATCCTAGAGTTACCACATCCCTTCGAAAATAAAAATAGACCTAATATTACCCTTGTACTTAATATCGTTCAAAATACTTACACCTAGAATGACTACTATTTTATAACCAGACTATGGAATAGAGCACCTGATAATAGAAAAAAGAGTGATCAGCCCCTTCTATATTCTAAAATCGGAATATGGTACCGCCACCTCCCCTAGCAAATGAAGATTAAGTGCCTATTCGACTTAACCCTAAGGATTAAAAGATAAAATATGAAATCCTAATTAAAAGTTGGAAACAAAAATTAACACCTACATATGTTATCCAGAAAAAAAAAGCACTATTTGAAATACTGATCATTTCAGATACAAGAAGAATACTAGACAAAGTTGGACAGAATAAGAGTTAATTTCTGGCCAACTGGGACTAGTATTGCCCATGTATTAAGATGACTGAAAATCCTAGAGTTACCACATCCCTTCGAAAAAAAAATAGACCTAATATTACCCTTGTACTTAATATCGTTCAAAATCCTTACACCTAGAATGACTACTATTATATAACCAGACTATGGAATAGAGCACCTGATAATAGAAAAAAGAGTGATCAGCCCTTTCTATATTCTAAAATCTGAATATGGTACCGCCACCTCCCCTAGCAAATGAAGATTAAGTGCCTATTCCACTTAACCCTAAGGATTAAACGATAAAATATGAAATTCTAATTAAAAGATGGAGACTAAAATTAACACCTACATATGTTATCCAAAAAAAAAAAACACTATTTGAAATACTGACCATCTCAGATACCAGAGGAATACTAGACCCGGCCTGAATATATTCTAAAAAAAAAGGAATGGTACCGCTACCTGCCTACGCAATTGAAAAATAAGGGCCTATTCGACTTGACTTTAAGGATTACAATATAAAAACACTAAAAGTAATGGAGAAATAGATAATAATAATATAGCATATATATGTTAACCAATCCAAAGAAACAAACAGCACTACTTGCAATACTGATGACCATCTCAGATACAAGAAGAATACTAGACAAAGTTGGACATAATGAGAGGTAATAACCGGCCAACTAAGACTAGTATTACCCTTGTATTAAGATGACTGAAAATCCTAGGATTACCACATCCCTCTGAAAAAAAAAATAGACCTAGCGTTACCATTCTACTTAATATTGTAGAAAATCCTAACACCTAGAATTACTACTATTTTAGAATAAGACTATGGAATAGAGGAACTTCTAATGGAAAAAAGAGGGACCCGGCCTGAATATATTCTAAACCAATTAGAAATGATACCGCTACCTCCATACGCAACTGAAGAATGAGGGCCTATTCGACTTTACTCTAAGGATTACAATGACTACTATTTTAGAATAAGACTATGGAATAGAGTAACTTCTAATAGAAAAAAGAGGGAGCCGGCCTGAGTATAACAGCACTACTTGCAATACTGACCATCTCAGATACAAGAAGAATACTAGACAAAGTTGGACAGAATGAGAGGTAATAACCGGCCAACTAAGACTAGTATTACCCTTGTATTAAGATGCCTGAAAATCCTAGGATTACCACATCCCTTAGAAAAAAAAAAAAAAAGACCTAATATTACCCTTGTACTTAATATCGTAGAAGATCCTAACATCTAGAATGACTACTATTTTAGAATAAGACTATGGAATAGAGCAACTTCTAATAGAAATAAAAGGGAGACGGCCTGAATATATTCTTAACCAATTAGAAATGATACCGCTACCTCCCTACGCAACTGAAGAATAAGGGCCTATTCGACTTGACTCTAAGGATTACAATGAATATTATTTTAGAATCGGACTATTGAAGAGAGCAGCTGCTAATAGAAAAAAGATTGACCAGGCCTTTATATTTTCTAAAAATTGGAAGATGGTACCGCCACCTCCCCTAGCAAATGAAGATTAAGTGCCTATTCGACTTAACCCTAATTATTAAAAGATAAAATATGAAATCCTAATTAAAAGATGGAAACAAAAATTAAGGCCTATATATGTTATCCAGAAAAAAAAAAGCACTATTTGAAATACTGACCATTTCAAATACAGGAGGAATACTAGACCCGGCCTGAATATATTCTAAAAAAAAAGGAATGGTACCGCTATCTGCCTACGCAATTGAAAAATAAGGGCCTATTCGACTTGACTTTAAGGATTACAATATAAAAACACTAAAACTAATGGAGAAATAGATAATAATAATATAGCATATATATGTTAACCAATCCAAAGAAACAAACAGCACTACTTGCAATACTGATGACCATCTCAGATACAAGAAGAATACTAGACAAAGTTGGACAGAATGAGAGGTAATAACCGGCCAACTAAGACTAGTATTACCCTTGTATTAAGATGACTGAAAATCCTAGAGTTACCACATCCCTGAGAAAACAAAAAAAATAGACCTATTATTACCCTTGTACTTAATATCGTTCAAAATCCTTACACCTAGAATGACTACTATTTTATAACCAGACTATGGAATAGAGCACCTGATAATAGAAAAAAGAGTGATCAGCCCTTTCTATATTCTAAAATCGGAATATGGTACCGCCACCTCCCCTAGCAAATGAAGATTAAGTGCCTATTCCACTTAACCCTAAGGATTAAACGATAAAATATGAAATTCTAATTAAAAGATGGAGACTAAAATTAACACCTACATATGTTATCCAAAAAAAAAAAACACTATTTGAAGTACTGACCATCTCAGATACCAGAGGAATACTAGACCCGGCCTGAATATATTCTAAAAAATTAGGAATGGTACCGCTACCTGCCTACGCAATTGAAAAATAAGGGCCTATTCGACTTGACTTTAAGGATTACAATATAGAAACACTAAAACTAATGGAGAAATAGATAATAATAATATAGCATATATATGTTAACCAATCCAAAGAAACAAACAGCACTACTTGCAATACTGATGACCATCTCAGATACAAGAAGAATACTAGACAAAGTTGGACAGAATGAGAGGTAATAACCGGCCAACTAAGACTAGTATTACCCTTGTATTAAGATGACTGAAAATCCTAGAGTTACCACATCCCTGAGAAAACAAAAAAAATAGACCTATTATTACCCTTGTACTTAATATCGTTCAAAATCCTTACACCTAGAATGACTACTATTTTAGAATAAGACTATGGAATAGAGGAACTTCTAATGGAAAAAAGAGGGACCCGGCCTGAATATATTCTAAACCAATTAGAAATGATACCGCTACCTCCATACGCAACTGAAGAATAAGGGCCTATTCGACTTTACTCTAAGGATTACAATGACTACTATTTTAGAATGAGACTATGGAATAGAGTAACTTCTAATAGAAAAAAGAGGGAGCCGGCCTGAGTATAACAGCACTACTTGCAATACTGACCATCTCAGATACAAGAAGAATACTAGACAAAGTTGGACAGAATTAGAGGTAATAACCGGCCAACTAAGACTAGTATTACCCTTGTATTAAGATGCCTGAAAATCCTAGGATTACCACATCCCTTAGAAAAAAAAAAAAAAAGACCTAATATTACCCTTGTACTTAATATCGTAGAAGATCCTAACATCTAGAATGACTACTATTTTAGAATAAGACTATGGAATAGAGCAACTTCTAATAGAAATAAAAGGGAGACGGCCTGAATATATTCTAAACCAATTAGAAATGATACCGCTACCTCCCTACGCAACTGAAGAATAAGGGCCTATTCGACTTGACTCTAAGGATTACAATGAATATTATTTTAGAATCGGACTATTGAAGAGAGCAGCTGCTAATAGAAAAAAGATTGACCAGGCCTTTGTATTTTCTAAAAATTGGAAGATGGTACCGCCACCTCCCCTAGCAAATGAAGATTAAGTGCCTATTCGACTTAAACCTAATTATTAAAAGATAAAATATGAAATCCTAATTAAAAAATGGAAACAAAAATTAAGGCCTATATATGTTATCCAGAAAAAAAAAAGCACTATTTGAAATACTGACCATTTCAAATACAGGAGGAATACTAGACAAAGTTGGACAGAATGAGAGTTAATTTCTGGCCAACTGGGACTAGTATTACCCTTGTATTAAGATGACTGAAAATCCTAGAGTTACCACCTCCCTTCGAAAATAAAAATAGACCTAATATTACCCTTGTACTTAATATCATTCAAAATCCTAACACCTAGAATGACTACTATTTTATAACCAGACTATGGAATAGAGCACCTGATAATAGAAAAAAGAGTGATCAGCCCTTTCTATATTCTAAAATCGGAATATGGTACCGCCACCTCCCCTAGCAAATGAAGATTAAGTGCCTATTCCACTTAACCCTAAGGATTTAACGATAAAATATGAAATTCTAATTAAAAGATGGAGACTAAAATTAACACCTACATATGTTATCCAAAAAAAAACAAACACTATTTGAAATACTGACCATCTCAGATACCAGAGGAATACTAGACCCGGCCTGAATATATTCTAAAAAAAAAGGAATGGTACCGCTACCTGCCTACGCAATTGAAAAATAAGGGCCTATTCGACTTGACTTTAAGGATTACAATATAGAAACACTAAAACTAATGGAGAAATAGATAATAATAATATAGCCTATATATGTTAACCAAACCAAAGAAACAAACAGCACTACTTGCAATACTGACCATCTCAGATACAAGAAGAATACTAGACAAAGTTGGACAGAATGAGAGGTAATAACCGGCCAACTAAGACTAGTATTACCCTTGTATTAAGATGCCTGAAAATCCTAGGATTACCACATCCCTTAGAAAAAAAAAAAAAGACCTAATATTATCCTTGTACTTAATATCGTAGAAGATCCTAACATCTAGAATGACTACTATTTTAGAAAAAGACTATGGAATAGAGCAACTTCTAATAGAAATACAAGGGAGACGGCCTGAATATATTCTAAACCAATTAGAAATGATACCGCTACCTCCCTACGCAACTGAAGAATAAGGGCCTATTCGACTTGACTCTAAGGATTACAATGAATATTATTTTAGAATCGGACTATTGAAGAGAGCAACTGCTAATAGAAAAAAGATTGACCAGGCCTTTGTATTTTCTAAAAATTGGAAGATGGTACCGCCACCTCCCCTAGCAAATGAAGATTAAGTGCCTATTCGACTTAACCCTAATTATTAAAAGATAAAATATGAAATCCTAATTAAACGATGGAAACTAAAATTAACACCTTCATATGTTATCCGGGAAAAAAAGCACTATTTAAAATATTGAACATTTCAGATACAAGAGGAATACTAGACAAAGTTGGGCAGAATGAGAGGTAATAACCGGCCAACTAAGACTAGTATTACCCTTGTATTAAGATGACTGACCCTTAACCCTAACCATTAAAAGATAAAATATGAAATCCTAATTAAAAGATGGCAACTAAAATTAACACCTACATATGTTATCCAAAAAAAAAAACACTATTTGAAATACTGACCATCTCAGATATCAGAGGAATACTAGACCCGGCCTGAATACATTCTAAAAAATTAGGAATGGTACCGCTACCTGCCTACGCAATTGAAAATTAAGGGCCTATTCGACTTGACTTTAAGGATTACAATATAAAAACACTAAAACTAATGGAGAAATAGATAATAATAATATAGCCTATATATGTTAACCAAACCAAAGAAACAAACAGCACTACTTGCAATACTGACCATCTCAGATACAAGAAGAATACTAGACAAAGTTGGACCTATTCAACTTGACTCTAAGGATTACAATGAATAATATTTTAGAATCGGACTATTGAATAGAGCAGCTGCTAATAGAAAAAAGAGTGATCAGCCCTTTCTATATTCTAAAATCTGAATATGGTACCGCCACCTCCCCTAGCAAATGAAGATTAAGTGCCTATTCCACTTAACCCTAAGGATTAAACGATAAAATATGAAATTCTAATTAAAAGATGGAGACTAAAATTAACACCTACATATGTTATCCAAAAAAAAAAAACACTATTTGAAATACTGACCATCTCATATACCAGAGGAATACTAGACCCGGCCTGAATATATTCTAAAAAAAAAGGAATGGTACCACTACCTGCCTACGCAATTGAAAAATAAGGGCCTATTCGACTTGTCTTTAAGGATTACAATATAAAAACACTAAAACTAATGGAGAAATAGATAATAATAATATAGCATATATATGTTAACCAAACCAAAGAAACAAACAGCACTACTTGCAATACTGACCATCTCAGATACAAGAAGAATACTAGACAAAGTTGGACAGAATGAGAGGTAATAACCGGCCAACTAAGACTAGTATTACCCTTGTATTAAGATGCCTGAAAATCCTAGGATTACCACATCCCTTAGAAAAAAAAAAAAAGACCTAATATTATCCTTGTACTTAATATCGTAGAAGATCCTAACATCTAGAATGACTACTATTTTAGAAAAAGACTATGGAATAGAGCAACTTCTAATAGAAATAAAAGGGAGACGGCCTGAATATATTCTAAACCAATTAGAAATGATACCGCTACCTCCCTACGCAACTGAAGAATAAGGGCCTATTCGACTTGACTCTAAGGATTACAATGAATATTATTTTAGAATCGGACTATTGAAGAGAGCAACTGCTAATAGAAAAAAGATTGACCAGGCCTTTGTATTTTCTAAAAATTGGAAGATGGTACCGCCACCTCCCCTAGCAAATGAAGATTAAGTGCCTATTCGACTTAACCCTAATTATTAAAAGATAAAATATGAAATCCTAATTAAACGATGGAAACTAAAATTAACACCTTCATATGTTATCCGGGAAAAAAAGCACTATTTAAAATATTGAACATTTCAGATACAAGAGGAATACTAGACAAAGTTGGGCAGAATGAGAGGTAATAACCGGCCAACTAAGACTAGTATTACCCTTGTATTAAGATGACTGACCCTTAACCCTAACCATTAAAAGATAAAATATGAAATCCTAATTAAAAGATGGCAACTAAAATTAACACCTACATATGTTATCCAAAAAAAAAAACACTATTTGAAATACTGACCATCTCAGATATCAGAGGAATACTAGACCCGGCCTGAATACATTCTAAAAAATTAGGAATGGTACCGCTACCTGCCTACGCAATTGAAAATTAAGGGCCTATTCGACTTGACTTTAAGGATTACAATATAAAAACACTAAAACTAATGGAGAAATAGATAATAATAATATAGCCTATATATGTTAACCAAACCAAAGAAACAAACAGCACTACTTGCAATACTGACCATCTCAGATACAAGAAGAATACTAGACAAAGTTGGACCTATTCAACTTGACTCTAAGGATTACAATGAATAATATTTTAGAATCGGACTATTGAATAGAGCAGCTGCTAATAGAAAAAAGAGTGATCAGCCCTTTCTATATTCTAAAATCTGAATATGGTACCGCCACCTCCCCTAGCAAATGAAGATTAAGTGCCTATTCCACTTAACCCTAAGGATTAAACGATAAAATATGAAATTCTAATTAAAAGATGGAGACTAAAATTAACACCTACATATGTTATCCAAAAAAAAAAAACACTATTTGAAATACTGACCATCTCATATACCAGAGGAATACTAGACCCGGCCTGAATATATTCTAAAAAAAAAGGAATGGTACCACTACCTGCCTACGCAATTGAAAAATAAGGGCCTATTCGACTTGTCTTTAAGGATTACAATATAAAAACACTAAAACTAATGGAGAAATAGATAATAATAATATAGCATATATATGTTAACCAATCCAAAGAAACAAACAGCACTACTTGCAATACTGATGACCATCTCAGATACAAGAAGAATACTAGACAAAGTTGGACAGAATGAGAGGTAATAACCGGCCAACTAAGACTAGTATTACCCTTGTATTAAGATGACTGAAAATCCTAGAGTTACCACATCCCTGAGAAAATAAAAAAAATAGACCTATTATTACCCTTGTACTTAATATCGTTCAAAATCCTTACACCTAGAATGACTACTATTTTATAACCAGACTATGGAATAGAGCACCTGATAATAGAAAAAAGAGTGATCAGCCCTTTCTATATTCTAAAATCGGAATATGGTACCGCCACCTCCCCTAGAAAATGAAGATTAAGTGCCTATTCCACTTAACCCTAAGGATTAAACGATAAAATATGAAATTCTAATTAAAAGATGGAGACTAAAATTAACACCTACATATGTTATCCAAAAAAAAAAAAAATACTATTTGAAGTACTGACCATCTCAGATACCAGAGGAATACTAGACCCGGCCTGAATATATTCTAAAAAAAAAGGAATGGTACCGCTACCTGCCTACGCAATTGAAAAATAAGGGCCTATTCGACTTGACTTTAAGGATTACAATATAAAAACACTAAAACTAATGGAGAAATAGATAATAATAATATAGCCTATATATGTTAACCAAACCAAAGAAACAAACAGCACTACTTGCAATACTGACCATCTCAGATACAAGAAGAATACTAGACAAAGTTGGACAGAATAAGAGGTAATAACCGGCCAACTACGACTAATATTACTCTTGTATTATGATGCCTGAAAATTCTAGGATTACCACATCCCTCTGAGAAAAAAAAAAAAATAGACCTAGCGTTACCATTCTACTTAATATTGTAGAAAATCCTAACACCTAGAATTACTACTATTTTAGAATAAGGCTATGGAATGGAGAAACTTCTAATGGAAAAAAGAGGGACCCGGCCTGAATATATTCTAAACCAATTAGAAATGATACTGCTACCTCCCTACCCAACTGAAGAATAAGGGCCTATTCGACTTTACTCTAAGGATTACAATGACTACTATTTTAGAATAAGACTATGGAATCGAGCAACTTCTAATAGAAAAAAGAGGGAGCCGGCCTGAATATATTCTAAACAAATTAGAAATGGTACCGCTACCTCCCTACGCAATATAAGAATACTGGCCTATTCAACTTGACTCTAAGGATTACAATGACTACTATTTTAGAACTAGACTATGGAATAGAGCAACTGATAATAGAAAAAAGAATGACCAGGCCTTTCTATATTCTAAAAATTGGAAGATGGTACCGCCACCTCCCCTAGCAAATGAAGATTAAGGGCCTATTCGACTTAACCCTAACCATTAAAAGATAAAATATGAAATCCTAATTAAACGATGGAAACTAAAGTTAACACCTTCATATGTTATCTGGAAAAAAAAGCACTATTTAAAATATTGAACATTTCAGATACAAGAGGAATACTAGACAAAGTTGGGCAGAATGAGAGGTAATTTCTGGCCAACTGGGACTAGTATTACCCTTGTATTAAGATGACTGAAAATCCTAGGTTTACCACATCCCTTCGAAAATAAAAATAGACCTAATATTACCCTTGTACTTAATATCATAGAAAATCCTAACATCTAGAATGACTACTATTTTAGAACCAGACTATGGAATAGAGCAACTGATAATAGAAAAAAGATTGACCAGGCCTTTCTATATTCTAAAAATTGGAAGATGGTACCGCCACCTCCCCTAGCAAATGAAGATTAAGGGCCTATTCGACTTAACCCTAACCATTAAAAGATAAAATATGAAATCCTAATTAAACGATGGAAACTAAAATTAACACCTTCATATGTTATCCGGGAAAAAAAGCACTATTTAAAATATTGACCATTTCAGATACAAGAGGAATACTAGACAAAGTTGGACAGAATGAGAGGTAATAACCGGCCAACTAAGACTAGTATTACCCTTGTATTAAGATGACTGATCCTTAACCCTAACCATTAAAAGATAAAATATGAAATCCTAATTAAAAGATGGCAACTAAAATTAACACCTACATATGTTATCCAAAAAAAAAAACACTATTTGAAATACTGACCATCTCAGATACCAGAGGAATACTAGACCCGGCCTGAATATATTCTAAAAAATTAGGAATGGTACCGCTACCTCCCTACGCAATTGAAGAATAAGGGCCTATTCGACTTTACTTTAAGGATTACAATATAAAAACACTAAAACTAATGGAGAAATAGATAATAAAAATATAGCCTATATATGTTAACCAAACCAAAGAAACAAACAGCACTACTTGCAATACTGACCATCTCAGATACAAGAAGAATACTAGACAAAGTTGGACAGAATGAGAGGTAATAACCGGCCAACTAAGACTAGTATTACCCTTGTATTAAGATGACTGAAAATCCTAGGATTACCACATCCCTCTGAAAAAAAAAATAGACCTAGCGTTACCATTCTACTTAATATTGTAGAAAATCCTAACACCTAGAATTACTACTATTTTAGAATAAGGCTATGGAATGAAGAAATTTCTATTGGAAAAAAGAGGGACCCGGCCTGAATATATTCTAAACCAATTAGAAATGATACCGCTACCTCTCTACCCAACTGAAGAATAAGGGCCTATTCGACTTTACTCTAAGGATTACAATGACTACTATTTTAGAACCAGACTATGGAATAGAGCAACTGATAATAGAAAAAAGAATGACCAGGCCTTTCTATATTCTAAAAATTGGAAGATGGTACCGCCACCTCCCCTAGCAAATGAAGATTAAGGGCCTATTCGACTTAACCCTAACCATTAAAAGATAAAATATGAAATCCTAATTAAACGATGGAAACTAAAGTTAACACCTTCATATGTTATCCGGGAAAAAAAGCACTATTTAAAATATTGAACATTTCAGATACAAGAGGAATACTAGACAAAGTTGGGCAGAATGAGAGGTAATTTCTGGCCAACTGGGACTAGTATTACCCTTGTATTAAGATGACTGAAAATCCTAGGTTTACCACATCCCTTCGAAAATAAAAATAGACCTAATATTACCCTTGTACTTAATATCATAGAAAATCCTAACATCTAGAATGACTACTATTTTAGAACCAGACTATGGAATAGAGCAACTGATAATAGAAAAAAGATTGACCAGGCCTTTGTATTTTCTAAAAATTGGAAGATGGTACCGCCACCTCCCCTAGCAAATGAAGATTAAGGGCCTATTCGACTTAACCCTAACCATTAAAAGATAAAATATGAAATCCTAATTAAACGATGGAAACTAAAATTAACACCTTCATATGTTATCCTGGAAAAAAAGCACTATTTAAAATATTGACCATTTCAGATACAAGAGGAATACTAGACAAAGTTGGACAGAATGAGAGGTAATAACCGGCCAACTAAGACTAGTATTACCCTTGTATTAAGATGACTGACCCTTAACCCTAACCATTAAAAGATAAAATATGAAATCCTAATTAAAAGATGGCAACTAAAATTAACACCTACATATGTTATCCAAAAAAAAAAACACTATTTGAAATACTGACCATCTCAGATACCAGAGGAATACTAGACCCGGCCTGAATATATTCTAAAAAATTAGGAATGGTACCGCTACCTCCCTACGCAATTGAAGAATAAGGGCCTATTCGACTTTACTTTAAGGATTACAATATAAAAACACTAAAACTAATGGAGAAATAGATAATAAAAATATAGCCTATATATGTTAACCAAACCAAAGAAACAAACAGCACTACTTGCAATACTGACCATCTCAGATACAAGAAGAATACTAGACAAAGTTGGACCTATTCAACTTGACTCTAAGGATTACAATGAATAATATTTTAGAATCGGACTATTGAATAGAGCAGCTGCTAATAGAAAAAAGATTGACCAGGCCTTTCTATTTTCTAAAAATTGGAAGATGGTACTGCCACCTCCCCTAACAAATGAAGATTAAGTGCCTATTCGACTTAACCCTAATTATTAAAAGATAAAATATGATTATCCTAATTAAAAGATGGAAACAAAAATTAAGGCCTACATATGATATCCAGAAAAAAAAAGCAATATTTGAAATACTGACCATTTCAGATACAGGAGGAATACTAGACAAAGTTGGACAGAATGAGAGTTAATTTCTGGCCAACTGGGACTAGTATTACCCTTGTATTAAGATGACTGAAAATCCTAGGTTTACCACATCCCTTCGAAAATAAAAATAGACCTAATATTACCCTTGTACTTAATATCGTTCAAAATTCTTACACCTAGAATGACTACTATTTTATAACCAGACTATGGAATAGAGCACCTGATAATAGAAAAAAGAGTGATCAGCCCTTTCTATATTCTAAAATCGGAATATGGTACCGCCACCTCCCCTAGCAAATGAAGATTAAGTGCCTATTCCACTTAAACCTAAGGATTAAACGATAAAATATGAAATTCCAATTAAACGATGGAAACTGAAATTAACACCTTCATATGTTATCCGGGAAAAAAAGCACTATTTAAAATATTGACAATTTCAGATACAAGAGGAATACTAGACAAAGTTGGACAGAATGAGAGGTAATAACCGGCCAACTATGACTAGTATTACCCTTGTATTAAGATGACTGACCCTTAACCCTAACCATTAAAAGATAAAATATGAAATCCTAATTAAAAGATGGCAACTAAAATTAACACCTACATATGTTATCCAAAAAAAAAAACACTATTTGAAATACTGACCATCTCAGATACCAGAGGAATACTAGACCCGGCCTGAATATATTCTAAAAAATTAGGAATGGTACCGCTACCTCCCTACGCAATTGAAGAATAAGGGCCTATTCGACTTTACTTTAAGGATTACAATATAAAAACACTAAAACTAATGGAGAAATAGATAATAAAAATATAGCCTATATATGTTAACCAAACCAAAGAAACAAACAGCACTACTTGCAATACTGACCATCTCAGATACAAGAAGAATACTAGACAAAGTTAGACAGAATGAGAGGTAATAACCGGCCAACTAAGACTAGTATTACCCTTGTATTAAGATGACTGAAAATCCTAGGATTACCACATCCCTCTGAAAAAAAAAATAGACCTAGCGTTACCATTCTACTTAATATTGTAGAAAATCCTAACACCTAGAATTACTACTATTTTAGAACAAGGCTATGGAATGGAGAAATTTCTATTGGAAAAAAGAGGGACCCGGCCTGAATATATTCTAAACCAATTAGAAATGATACCACTACCTCCCTACCCAACTGAAGAATAAGGGCCTATTCGACTTTACTCTAAGGATTACAATGACTACTATTTTAGAATAAGACTATGGAATTGAGTAACTTCTAATAGAAAAAAGAGGGAGCCGGCCTGAGTATAACAGCACTACTTGCAATACTGACCATCTCAGATACAAGAAGAATACTAGACAAAGTTGGACAGAATTAGAGGTAATAACCGGCCAACTAAGACTAGTATTACCCTTGTATTAAGATGCCTGAAAATCCTAGGATTACCACATCCCTTAGAAAAAAAAAAAAAAAGACCTAATATTACCCTTGTACTTAATATCGTAGAAGATCCTAACATCTAGAATGACTACTATTTTAGAATAAGACTATGGAATAGAGCAACTTCTAATAGAAATAAAAGGGAGACGGCCTGAATATATTCTAAACCAATTAGAAATGATACCGCTACCTCCCTACGCAACTGAAGAATAAGAGCCTATTCGACTTGACTCTAAGGATTACAATGAATATTATTTTAGAATCGGACTATTGAAGAGAGCAGCTGCTAATAGAAAAAAGATTGACCAGGCCTTTGTATTTTCTAAAAATTGGAAGATGGTACCGCCACCTCCCCTAGCAAATGAAGATTAAGTGCCTATTCGACTTAACCCTAATTATTAAAAGATAAAATATGAAATCCTAATTAAAAGATGGAAACAAAAATTAAGGCCTATATATGTTACCCAGAAAAAAAAAAGCACTATTTGAAATACTGACCATTTCAAATACAGGAGGAATACTAGACAAAGTTGGACAGAATGAGAGTTAATTTCTGGCCAACTGGGACTAGTATTACCCTTGTATTAAGATGACTGAAAATCCTAGAGTTACCACCTCCCTTCGAAAATAAAAATAGACCTAATATTACCCTTGTACTTAATATCATTCAAAATCCTAACACCTAGAATGACTACTATTTTATAACCAGACTATGGAATAGAGCACCTGATAATAGAAAAAAGAGTGATCAGCCCTTTCTATATTCTAAAATCGGAATATGGTACCGCCACCTCCCCTAGCAAATGAAGATTAAGTGCCTATTCCACTTAACCCTAAGGATTTAACGATAAAATATGAAATTCTAATTAAAAGATGGAGACTAAAATTAACACCTACATATGTTATCCAAAAAAAAACAAACACTATTTGAAATACTGACCATCTCAGATACCAGAGGAATACTAGACCCGGCCTGAATATATTCTAAAAAAAAAGGAATGGTACCGCTACCTGCCTACGCAATTGAAAAAAAAGGGCCTATTCGACTTGACTTTAAGGATTACAATATAAAAACACTAAAACTAATGGAGAAATAGATAATAATAATATAGCCTATATCTGTTAACCAAACCAAAGAAACAAACAGCACTACTTGCAATACTGACCATCTCAGATACAAGAAGAATACTAGGCAAAGTTGGACAGAATGAGAAGTAATAACCTGCCAACTAAGACTAGTATTACCCTTGTATTAAGATGACTGAAAATCCTAGAGTTACCACATCCCTTCGAAAATAAAAATAGACCTAATATTACCCTTGTACTTAATATCGTTCAAAATACTTACACCTAGAATGACTACTATTTTATAACCAGACTATGGAATAGAGCACCTGATAATAGAAAAAAGAGTGATCAGCCCCTTCTATATTCTAAAATCGGAATATGGTACCGCCACCTCCCCTAGCAAATGAAGATTAAGTGCCTATTCGACTTAACCCTAAGGATTAAAAGATAAAATATGAAATCCTAATTAAAAGTTGGAAACAAAAATTAACACCTACATATGTTATCCAGAAAAAAAAAGCACTATTTGAAATACTGATCATTTCAGATACAAGAAGAATACTAGACAAAGTTGGACAGAATAAGAGTTAATTTCTGGCCAACTGGGACTAGTATTGCCCATGTATTAAGATGACTGAAAATCCTAGAGTTACCACATCCCTTCGAAAAAAAAATAGACCTAATATTACCCTTGTACTTAATATCGTTCAAAATCCTTACACCTAGAATGACTACTATTATATAACCAGACTATGGAATAGAGCACCTGATAATAGAAAAAAGAGTGATCAGCCCTTTCTATATTCTAAAATCTGAATATGGTACCGCCACCTCCCCTAGCAAATGAAGATTAAGTGCCTATTCCACTTAACCCTAAGGATTAAACGATAAAATATGAAATTCTAATTAAAAGATGGAGACTAAAATTAACACCTACATATGTTATCCAAAAAAAAAAAACACTATTTGAAATACTGACCATCTCAGATACCAGAGGAATACTAGACCCGGCCTGAATATATTCTAAAAAAAAAGGAATGGTACCGCTACCTGCCTACGCAATTGAAAAATAAGGGCCTATTCGACTTGACTTTAAGGATTACAATATAAAAACACTAAAACTAATGGAGAAATAGATAATAATAATATAGCATATATATGTTAACCAATCCAAAGAAACAAACAGCACTACTTGCAATACTGATGACCATCTCAGATACAAGAAGAATACTAGACAAAGTTGGACATAATGAGAGGTAATAACCGGCCAACTAAGACTAGTATTACCCTTGTATTAAGATGACTGAAAATCCTAGGATTACCACATCCCTCTGAAAAAAAAAATAGACCTAGCGTTACCATTCTACTTAATATTGTAGAAAATCCTAACACCTAGAATTACTACTATTTTAGAATAAGACTATGGAATAGAGGAACTTCTAATGGAAAAAAGAGGGACCCGGCCTGAATATATTCTAAACCAATTAGAAATGATACCGCTACCTCCATACGCAACTGAAGAATGAGGGCCTATTCGACTTTACTCTAAGGATTACAATGACTACTATTTTATAATAAGACTATGGAATAGAGTAACTTCTAATAGAAAAAAGAGGGAGCCGGCCTGAGTATAACAGCACTACTTGCAATACTGACCATCTCAGATACAAGAAGAATACTAGACAAAGTTGGACAGAATGAGAGGTAATAACCGGCCAACTAAGACTAGTATTACCCTTGTATTAAGATGCCTGAAAATCCTAGGATTACCACATCCCTTAGAAAAAAAAAAAAAAAGACCTAATATTACCCTTGTACTTAATATCGTAGAAGATCCTAACATCTAGAATGACTACTATTTTAGAATAAGACTATGGAATAGAGCAACTTCTAATAGAAATAAAAGGGAGACGGCCTGAATATATTCTTAACCAATTAGAAATGATACCGCTACCTCCCTACGCAACTGAAGAATAAGGGCCTATTCGACTTGACTCTAAGGATTACAATGAATATTATTTTAGAATCGGACTATTGAAGAGAGCAGCTGCTAATAGAAAAAAGATTGACCAGGCCTTTGTATTTTCTAAAAATTGGAAGATGGTACCGCCACCTCCCCTAGCAAATGAAGATTAAGTGCCTATTCGACTTAACCCTAATTATTAAAAGATAAAATATGAAATCCTAATTAAAAGATGGAAACAAAAATTAAGGCCTATATATGTTATCCAGAAAAAAAAAAGCACTATTTGAAATACTGACCATTTCAAATACAGGAGGAATACTAGACCCGGCCTGAATATATTCTAAAAAAAAAGGAATGGTACCGCTATCTGCCTACGCAATTGAAAAATAAGGGCCTATTCGACTTGACTTTAAGGATTACAATATAAAAACACTAAAACTAATGGAGAAATAGATAATAATAATATAGCATATATATGTTAACCAATCCAAAGAAACAAACAGCAGTACTTGCAATACTGATGACCATCTCAGATACAAGAAGAATACTAGACAAAGTTGGACAGAATGAGAGGTAATAACTGGCCAACTAAGACTAGTATTACCCTTGTATTAAGATGACTGAAAATCCTAGAGTTACCACATCCCTGAGAAAACAAAAAAAATAGACCTATTATTACCCTTGTACTTAATATCGTTCAAAATCCTTACACCTAGAATGACTACTATTTTATAACCAGACTATGGAATAGAGCACCTGATAATAGAAAAAAGAGTGATCAGCCCGTTCTATATTCTAAAATCGGAATATGGTACCGCCACCTCCCCTAGGAAATGAAGATTAAGTGCCTATTCCACTTAACCCTAAGGATTAAACGATAAAATATGAAATTCTAATTAAAAGATGGAGACTAAAATTAACACCTACATATGTTATCCAAAAAAAAAAAACACTATTTGAAGTACTGACCATCTCAGATACCAGAGGAATACTAGACCCGGCCTGAATATATTCTAAAAAATTAGGAATGGTACCGCTACCTGCCTACGCAATTGAAAAATAAGGGCCTATTCGACTTGACTTTAAGGATTACAATATAGAAACACTAAAACTAATGGAGAAATAGATAATAATAATATAGCATATATATGTTAACCAATCCAAAGAAACAAACAGCACTACTTGCAATACTGATGACCATCTCAGATACAAGAAGAATACTAGACAAAGTTGGACAGAATGAGAGGTAATAACCGGCCAACTAAGACTAGTATTACCCTTGTATTAAGATGACTGAAAATCCTAGAGTTACCATATCCCTGAGAAAACAAAAAAAATAGACCTATTATTACCCTTGTACTTAATATCGTTCAAAATCCTTACACCTAGAATGACTACTATTTTATAACCAGACTATGGAATAGAGCACCTGATAATAGAAAAAAGAGTGATCAGCCCTTTCTATATTCTAAAATCGGAATATGGTACCGCCACCTCCCCTAGCAAATGAAGATTAAGTGCCTATTCCACTTAACCCTAAGGATTAAACGATAAAATATGAAATTCTAATTAAAAGATGGAGACTAAAATTAACACCTACATATGTTATCCAAAAAAAAAAAACACTATTTGAAGTACTGACCATCTCAGATACCAGAGGAATACTAGACCCGGCCTGAATATATTCTAAAAAATTAGGAATGGTACCGCTACCTGCCTACGCAATTGAAAAATAAGGGCCTATTCGACTTGACTTTAAGGATTACAATATAGAAACACTAAAACTAATGGAGAAATAGATAATAATAATATAGCATATATATGTTAACCAATCCAAAGAAACAAACAGCACTACTTGCAATACTGATGACCATCTCAGATACAAGAAGAATACTAGACAAAGTTGGACAGAATGAGAGGTAATAACCGGCCAACTAAGACTAGTATTACCCTTGTATTAAGATGACTGAAAATCCTAGAGTTACCACATCCCTGAGAAAACAAAAAAAATAGACCTATTATTACCCTTGTACTTAATATCGTTCAAAATCCTTACACCTAGAATGACTACTATTTTATAACCAGACTATGGAATAGAGCACCTGATAATAGAAAAAAGAGTGATCAGCCCTTTCTATATTCTAAAATCGGAATATGGTACCGCCACCTCCCCTAGCAAATGAAGATTAAGTGCCTATTCCACTTAACCCTAAGGATTAAACGATAAAATATGAAATTCTAATTAAAAGATGGAGACTAAAATTAACACCTACATATGTTATCCAAAAAAAAAAAACACTATTTGAAGTACTGACCATCTCAGATACCAGAGGAATACTAGACCCGGCCTGAATATATTCTAAAAAAAAAGGAATGGTACCACTACCTGCCTACGCAATTGAAAAATAAGGGCCTATTCGACTTGACTTTAAGGATTACAATATAAAAACACTAAAACTAATGGAGAAATAGATAATAATAATATAGCATATATATGTTAACCAATCCAAAGAAACAAACAGCACTACTTGCAATACTGATGACCATCTCAGATACAAGAAGAATACTAGACAAAGTTGGACAGAATGAGAGGTAATAACCGGCCAACTAAGACTAGTATTACCCTTGTATTAAGATGACTGAAAATCCTAGAGTTACCACATCCCTGAGAAAACAAAAAAAATAGACCTATTATTACCCTTGTACTTAATATCGTTCAAAATCCTTACACCTAGAATTACTACTATTTTAGAATAAGACTATGGAATAGAGGAACTTCTAATGGAAAAAAGAGGGACCCGGCCTGAATATATTCTAAACCAATTAGAAATGATACCGCTACCTCCATACGCAACTGAAGAATAAGGGCCTATTCGACTTGACTTTAAGGATTACAATATAGAAACACTAAAACTAATGGAGAAATAGATAATAATAATATAGCATATATATGTTAACCAATCCAAAGAAACAAACAGCACTACTTGCAATACTGATGACCATCTCAGATACAAGAAGAATACTAGACAAAGTTGGACAGAATGAGAGGTAATAACCGGCCAACTAAGACTAGTATTACCCTTGTATTAAGATGACTGAAAATCCTAGAGTTACCACATCCCTGAGAAAACAAAAAAAATAGACCTATTATTACCCTTGTACTTAATATCGTTCAAAATCCTTACACCTAGAATGACTACTATTTTATAACCAGACTATGGAATAGAGCACCTGATAATAGAAAAAAGAGTGATCAGCCCTTTCTATATTCTAAAATCGGAATATGGTACCGCCACCTCCCCTAGCAAATGAAGATTAAGTGCCTATTCCACTTAACCCTAAGGATTAAACGATAAAATATGAAATTCTAATTAAAAGATGGAGACTAAAATTAACACCTACATATGTTATCCAAAAAAAAAAAACACTATTTGAAGTACTGACCATCTCAGATACCAGAGGAATACTAGACCCGGCCTGAATATATTCTAAAAAATTAGGAATGGTACCGCTACCTGCCTACGCAACTGAAGAATAAGGGCCTATTCGACTTGACTTTAAGGATTACAATATAGAAACACTAAAACTAATGGAGAAATAGATAATAATAATATAGCATATATATGTTAACCAATCCAAAGAAACAAACAGCACTACTTGCAATACTGATGACCATCTCAGATACAAGAAGAATACTAGACAAAGTTGGACAGAATGAGAGGTAATAACCGGCCAACTAAGACTAGTATTACCCTTGTATTAAGATGACTGAAAATCCTAGAGTTACCACATCCCTGAGAAAACAAAAAAAATAGACCTATTATTACCCTTGTACTTAATATCGTTCAAAATCCTTACACCTAGAATGACTACTATTTTATAACCAGACTATGGAATAGAGCACCTGATAATAGAAAAAAGAGTGATCAGCCCTTTCTATATTCTAAAATCGGAATATGGTACCGCCACCTCCCCTAGCAAATGATGATTAAGTGCCTATTCCACTTAACCCTAAGGATTAAACGATAAAATATGAAATTCTAATTAAAAGATGGGGACTAAAATTAACACCTACATATGTTATCCAAAAAAAAAAAAACACTATTTGAAGTACTGACCATCTCAGATACCAGAGGAATACTAGACCCGGCCTGAATATATTCTAAAAAAAAAGGAATGGTACCGCTACCTGCCTACGCAATTGAAAAATAAGGGCCTATTCGACTTGACTTTAAGGATTACAATATAGAAACACTAAAACTAATGGAGAAATAGATAATAATAATATAGCATATATATGTTAACCAATCCAAAGAAACAAACAGCACTACTTGCAATACTGATGACCATCTCAGATACAAGAAGAATACTAGACAAAGTTGGACAGAATGAGAGGTAATAACCGGCCAACTAAGACTAGTATTACCCTTGTATTAAGATGACTGAAAATCCTAGAGTTACCACATCCCTGAGAAAACAAAAAAAATAGACCTATTATTACCCTTGTACTTAATATCGTTCAAAATCCTTACACCTAGAATTACTACTATTTTAGAATAAGACTATGGAATAGAGGAACTTCTAATGGAAAAAAGAGGGACCCGGCCTGAATATATTCTAAACCAATTAGAAATGATACCGCTACCTCCATACGCAACTGAAGAATAAGGGCCTATTCGACTTTACTCTAAGGATTACAATGACTACTATTTTAGAATGAGACTATGGAATAGAGTAACTTCTAATAGAAAAAAGAGGGAGCCGGCCTGAGTATAACAGCACTACTTGCAATACTGACCATCTCAGATACAAGAAGAATACTAGACAAAGTTGGACAGAATTAGAGGTAATAACCGGCCAACTAAGACTAGTATTACCCTTGTATTAAGATGCCTGAAAATCCTAGGATTACCACATCCCTTAGAAAAAAAAAAAAAAAGACCTAATATTACCCTTGTACTTAATATCGTAGAAGATCCTAACATCTAGAATGACTACTATTTTAGAATAAGACTATGGAATAGAGCAACTTCTAATAGAAATAAAAGGGAGACGGCCTGAATATATTCTAAACCAATTAGAAATGATACCGCTACCTCCCTACGCAACTGAAGAATAAGGGCCTATTCGACTTGACTCTAAGGATTACAATGAATATTATTTTAGAATCGGACTATTGAAGAGAGCAGCTGCTAATAGAAAAAAGATTGACCAGGCCTTTGTATTTTCTAAAAATTGGAAGATGGTACCGCCACCTCCCCTAGCAAATGAAGATTAAGTGCCTATTCGACTTAACCCTAATTATTAAAAGATAAAATATGAAATCCTAATTAAAAAATGGAAACAAAAATTAAGGCCTATATATGTTATCCAGAAAAAAAAAAGCACTATTTGAAATACTGACCATTTCAAATACAGGAGGAATACTAGACAAAGTTGGACAGAATGAGAGTTAATTTCTGGCCAACTGGGACTAGTATTACCCTTGTATTAAGATGACTGAAAATCCTAGAGTTACCACCTCCCTTCGAAAATAAAAATAGACCTAATATTACCCTTGTACTTAATATCATTCAAAATCCTAACACCTAGAATGACTACTATTTTATAACCAGACCATGGAATAGAGCACCTGATAATAGAAAAAAGAGTGATCAGCCCTTTCTATATTCTAAAATCGGAATATGGTACCGCCACCTCCCCTAGCAAATGAAGATTAAGTGCCTATTCCACTTAACCCTAAGGATTTAACGATAAAATATGAAATTCTAATTAAAAGATGGAGACTAAAATTAACACCTACATATGTTATCCAAAAAAAAACAAACACTATTTGAAATACTGACCATCTCAGATACCAGAGGAATACTAGACCCGGCCTGAATATATTCTAAAAAAAAAGGAATGGTACCGCTACCTGCCTACGCAATTGAAAAATAAGGGCCTATTCGACTTGACTTTAAGGATTACAATATAAAAACACTAAAACTAATGGAGAAATAGATAATAATAATATAGCCTATATCTGTTAACCAAACCAAAGAAACAAACAGCACTACTTGCAATACTGACCATCTCAGATACAGGAAGAATACTAGACAAAGTTGGACAGAATGAGAGGTAATAACTGGCCAACTAAGACTAGTATTACCCTTGTATTAAGATGACTGAAAATCCTAGAGTTAGCACATCCCTTCGAAAATAAAAATAGACCTAATATTACTCTTGTACTTAATATTGTTCAAAATACTTACACCTAGAATGACTACTATTTTATAACCAGACTATGGAATAGAGCACCTGATAATAGAAAAAAGAGTGATCAGCCCCTTCTATATTCTAAAATCGGAATATGGTACCGCCACCTCCCCTAGCACATGAAGATTAAGTGCCTATTCGACTTAACCCTAAGGATTAAAAGATAAAATATGAAATCCTAATTAAAAGTTAGAAACAAAAATTAACACCTACATATGTTATCCAGAAAAAAAAAGCACTATTTGAAATACTGATCATTTCAGATACAAGAAGAATACTAGACAAAGTTGGACAGAATGAGAGTTAATTTCTGGCCAACTGGGACTAGTATTACCCTTGTATTAAGATGACTGAAAATCCTAGAGTTACCACATCCCTTCGAAAAAAAAAATAGACCTAATATTACCCTTGTACTTAATATCGTTCAAAATCCTTACACCTAGAATGACTACTATTATATAACCAGACTATGGAATAGAGCACCTGATAATAGAAAAAAGAGTCATCAGTATTGCAAGTAGTGCTGTTTGTTTCTTTGGATTGGTTAACATATATATGCTATATTATTATTATCTATTTCTCCATTAGTTTTAGTGTTTTTATATTGTAATCCTTAAAGTCAAGTCGAATAGGCCCTTATTTTTCAATTGCGTACCCTAAGGATTAAACGATAAAATATGAAATTCTAATTAAAAGATGGAGACTAAAATTAACACCTACATATGTTATCCAAAAAAAAAAACACTATTTGAAGTACTGACCATCTCAGATACCAGAGGAATACTAGACCCGGCCTGAATATATTCTAAAAAATTAGGAATGGTACCGCTACCTGCCTACGCAATTGAAAAATAAGGGCCTATTCGACTTGACTTTAAGGATTACAATATAGAAACACTAAAACTAATGGAGAAATAGATAATAATAATATAGCATATATATGTTAACCAATCCAAAGAAACAAACAGCACTACTTGCAATACTGATGACCATCTCAGATACAAGAAGAATACTAGACAAAGTTGGACAGAATGAGAGGTAATAACCGGCCAACTAAGACTAGTATTACCCTTGTATTAAGATGACTGAAAATCCTAGAGTTACCACATCCCTGAGAAAACAAAAAAAATAGACCTATTATTACCCTTGTACTTAATATCGTTCAAAATCCTTACACCTAGAATTACTACTATTTTAGAATAAGACTATGGAATAGAGGAACTTCTAATGGAAAAAAGAGGGACCCGGCCTGAATATATTCTAAACCAATTAGAAATGATACCGCTACCTCCATACGCAACTGAAGAATAAGGGCCTATTCGACTTTACTCTAAGGATTACAATGACTACTATTTTAGAATAAGACTATGGAATAGAGTAACTTCTAATAGAAAAAAGAGGGAGCCGGCCTGAGTATAACAGCACTACTTGCAATACTGACCATCTCAGATACAGGAAGAATACTAGACAAAGTTGGACAGAATGAGAGGTAATAACTGGCCAACTAAGACTAGTATTACCCTTGTATTAAGATGACTGAAAATCCTAGGGTTACCACATCCCTTCTAAAATAAAAAAAATAGTCCTAATATTACCCTTGTACTTAATATCGTTCAAAATCCTTACACCTAGAATGACTACTATTTTATAACCAGACTATGGAATAGAGCACCTGATAATAGAAAAAAGAGTGATCAGCCCTTTCTATATTCTAAAATCGGAATATGGTACCGCCACCTCCCCTAGCAAATGAAGATTAAGTGCCTATTCCACTTAAACCTAAGGATTAAACGATAAAATATGAAATTCTAATTAAAAGATGGAGACTAAAATTAACACCTACATATGATATCCAAAAAAAAAAAAACACTATTTGAAATACTGACCATCTCAGATACCAGAGGAATACTAGACCCGGCCTGAATATATTCTAAAAAATTAGGAATGGTACCGCTACCTGCCTACGCAATTGAAAAATAAGGGCCTATTCGACTTGACTTTAAGGATTACAATATAACAACACTAAAACTAATGGAAAAATAGATAATAATAATATAGCCTATATATGTTAACCAAACCAAATAAACAAACAGCACTACTTGCAATACTGACCATCTCAGATACAAGAAGAATACTAGACAAAGTTGGACAGAATGAGAGGTAATAACCGGCCAACTAAGACTAGTATTACCCTTGTATTAAGATGCCTGAAAATCCTAGAGTTACCACATCCCTTCGAAAATAAAAAAAATAGACCTAATATTACCCTTGTACTTAATATCGTTCAAAATCCTTACACCTAGAATGACTACTATTATATAACTAGACTATGGAATAGAGCACCTGATAATAGAAAAAAGAGTCATCAGTATTGCAAGTAGTGCTGTTTGTTTCTTTGGATTGGTTAACATATATATGCTATATTATTATTATCTATTTCTCCATTAGTTTTAGTGTTTTTATATTGTAATCCTTAAAGTCAAGTCGAATAGGCCCTTATTTTTCAATTGCGTACCCTAAGGCTTAAACGATAAAATATGAAATTCTAATTAAAAGATGGAGACTAAAATTAACACCTACATATGTTATCCAAAAAAAAAAAACACTATTTGAAGTACTGACCATCTCAGATACCAGAGGAATACTAGACCCGGCCTGAATATATTCTAAAAAATTAGGAATGGTACCGCTACCTGCCTACGCAATTGAAAAATAAGGGCCTATTCGACTTGACTTTAAGGATTACAATATAGAAACACTAAAACTAATGGAGAAATAGATAATAATAATATAGCCTATATATGTTAACCAAACCAAAGAAACAAACAGCACTACTTGCAATACTGACCATCTCAGATACAAGAAGAATACTAGACAAAGTTGGACAGAATGAGAGGTAATAACCGGCCAACTAAGACTAGTATTACCCTTGTATTAAGATGACTGAAAATCCTAGGGTTACCACATCCCTCTGAAAAAAAAAAAATAGACCTAGCGTTACCCTTGTACTTAATATTGTAGAAAATCCTAACACCTAGAATTACTACTATTTTAGAATAAGACTATGGAATAGAGGAACTTCTAATGGAAAAAAGAGGGACCCGGCCTGAATATATTCTAAACCAATTAGAAATGATACCGCTACCTCCATACGCAACTGAAGAATAAGGGCCTATTCGACTTTACTCTAAGGATTACAATGACTACTATTTTAGAATAAGACTATGGAATAGAGTAACTTCTAATAGAAAAAAGAGGGAGCCGGCCTGAGTATAACAGCACTACTTGCAATACTGACCATCTCAGATACAAGAAGAATACTAGACAAAGTTGGACAGAATGAGAGGTAATAACCGGCCAACTAAGACTAGTATTACCCTTGTATTAAGATGCCTGAAAATCCTAGGATTACCACATCCCTTAGAAAAAAAAAAAAAAAGACCTAATATTACCCTTGTACTTAATATCGTAGAAGATCCTAACATCTAGAATGACTACTATTTTAGAATAAGACTATGGAATAGAGCAACTTCTAATAGAAATAAAAGGGAGACGGCCTGAATATATTCTAAACCAATTAGAAATGATACCGCTACCTCCCTACGCAACTGAAGAATAAGGGCCTATTCGACTTGACTCTAAGGATTACAATGAATATTATTTTAGAATCGGACTATTGAAGAGAGCAGCTGCTAATAGAAAAAAGATTGACCAGGCCTTTGTATTTTCTAAAAATTGGAAGATGGTACCGCCACCTCCCCTAGCAAATGAAGATTAAGTGCCTATTCGACTTAACCCTAATTGTTAAAAGATAAAATATGAAATCCTAATTAAAAGATGGAAACAAAAATTAAGGCCTACATATGTTATCCAGAAAAAAAAAAGCACTATTTGAAATACTGACCATTTCAAATACAGGAGGAATACTAGACAAAGTTGGACAGAATGAGAGTTAATTTCTGGCCAACTGGGACTAGTATTACCCTTGTATTAAGATGACTGAAAATCCTAGAGTTACCACCTCCCTTCGAAAATAAAAATAGACCTAATATTACCCTTGTACTTAATATCATTCAAAATCCTAACACCTAGAATGACTACTATTTTATAACCAGACTATGGAATAGAGCACCTGATAATAGAAAAAAGAGTGATCAGCCCTTTCTATATTCTAAAATCGGAATATGGTACCGCCACCTCCCCTAGCAAATGAAGATTAAGTGCCTATTCCACTTAACCCTAAGGATTTAACGATAAAATATGAAATTCTAATTAAAAGATGGAGACTAAAATTAACACCTACATATGTTATCCAAAAAAAAAAAACACTATTTGAAGTACTGACCATCTCAGATACCAGAGGAATACTAGACCCGGCCTGAATATATTCTAAAAAATTAGGAATGGTACCGCTACCTGCCTACGCAATTGAAAAATAAGAGCCTATTCGACTTGACTTTAAGGATTACAATATAGAAACACTAAAACTAATGGAGAAATAGATAATAATAATATAGCCTATATATGTTAACCAAACCAAAGAAACAAACAGCACTACTTGCAATACTGACCATCTCAGATACAAGAAGAATACTAGACAAAGTTGGACAGAATGAGAGGTAATAACCGGCCAACTAAGACTAGTATTACCCTTGTATTAAGATGACTGAAAATCCTAGGGTTACCACATCCCTCTGAAAAAAAAAAAAATAGACCTAGCGTTACCCTTGTACTTAATATTGTAGAAAATCCTAACACCTAGAATTACTACTATTTTAGAATAAGACTATGGAATAGAGGAACTTCTAATGGAAAAAAGAGGGACCCGGCCTGAATATATTCTAAACCAATTAGAAATGATACCGCTACCTCCATACGCAACTGAAGAATAAGGGCCTATTCGACTTTACTCTAAGGATTACAATGACTACTATTTTAGAATAAGACTATGGAATAGAGTAACTTCTAATAGAAAAAAGAGGGAGCCGGCCTGAGTATAACAGCACTACTTGCAATACTGACCATCTCAGATACAGGAAGAATACTAGACAAAGTTGGACAGAATGAGAGGTAATAACTGGCCAACTAAGACTAGTATTACCCTTGTATTAAGATGACTGAAAATCCTAGGGTTACCACATCCCTTCTAAAATAAAAAAAATAGACCTAATATTACCCTTGTACTTAATATCGTTCAAAATCCTTACACCTAGAATGACTACTATTTTATAACCAGACTATGGAATAGAGCACCTGATAATAGAAAAAAGAGTGATCAGCCCTTTCTATATTCTAAAATCGGAATATGGTACCGCCACCTCCCCTAGCAAATGAAGATTAAGTGCCTATTCCACTTAACCCTAAGGATTAAACGATAAAATATGAAATTCTAATTAAAAGATGGAGACTAAAATTAACACCTACATATGTTATCCAAAAAAAAAAAACACTATTTGAAGTACTGACCATCTCAGATACCAGAGGAATACTAGACCCGGCCTGAATATATTCTAAAAAAAAAGGAATGGTACCACTACCTGCCTACGCAATTGAAAAATAAGGGCCTATTCGACTTGACTTTAAGGATTACAATATAAAAACACTAAAATTAATGGAGAAATAGATAATAATAATATAGCATATATATGTTAACCAATCCAAAGAAACAAACAGCACTACTTGCAATACTGATGACCATCTCAGATACAAGAAGAATACTAGACAAAGTTGGACATAATGAGAGGTAATAACCGTTCAACTAAGACTAGTATTACCCTTGTATTAAGATGACTGAAAATCCTAGAGTTACCACATCCCTGAGAAAACAAAAAAAATAGACCTATTATTACCCTTGTACTTAATATCGTTCAAAATCCTTACACCTAGAATTACTACTATTTTAGAATAAGACTATGGAATAGAGGAACTTCTAATGGAAAAAAGAGGGACCCGGCCTGAATATATTCTAAACCAATTAGAAATGATACCACTACCTCCATACGCAACTGAAGAATAAGGGCCTATTCGACTTGACTTTAAGGATTACAATATAGAAACACTAAAACTAATGGAGAAATAGATAATAATAATATAGCATATATATGTTAACCAATCCAAAGAAACAAACAGCACTACTTGCAATACTGATGACCATCTCAGATACAAGAAGAATACTAGACAAAGTTGGACAGAATGAGAGGTAATAACCGGCCAACTAAGACTAGTATTACCCTTGTATTAAGATGACTGAAAATCCTAGAGTTACCACATCCCTGAGAAAACAAAAAAAATAGAACTATTATTACCCTTGTACTTAATATCGTTCAAAATCCTTACACCTAGAATGACTACTATTTTATAACCAGACTATGGAATAGAGCACCTGATAATAGAAAAAAGAGTGATCAGCCCTTTCTATATTCTAAAATCGGAATATGGTACCGCCACCTCCCCTAGCAAATGAAGATTAAGTGCCTATTCCACTTAACCCTAAGGATTAAACGATAAAATATGAAATTCTAATTAAAAGATGGAGACTAAAATTAACA
>JBBAGI010000015.1:0-50000 GCA_037127475.1 Arma custos | reverse complement strand
AAAACGGCGAAAGATAAAGGTGAGACTAGAGGTCCGATCGCTTTAAGTAAAATTTTAAGACCTTAAATAACTATGAAGGTGCAGTCGCTTTTAGTAAAACGGCGAAAGATAAAGGTGAGACTAGAGGTCCGGTCGCTTTAAGTAAAATTGTGAGACTTTAAGTAACAATGAAGGGAGGTCGCTTTAAGTAAAATGGCGAAAGATAACGGTGAGACTAGAGGTCCGGTCGCTTTAAGTAAAATTGTGAGACTTTAAGTAACTATGAAGGTCCAGTCGCTTTAAATAAAATGGCGAAAGATAACGGTGAGACTAGAGGTCCGGTCCCTTTAAGTAAAATTGTGAGACTTTAAGTAACTATGAAGGTCCAGTCGCTTTAAGTAAAATGGCGAAAGATAACGGTGAGACTAGAGGTCCGGTCGCTTAAAGTAAAATTGTGAGACCTTAAGTAACTATGAATTCCAGTCGCTTTAAGTAAAATGGCGAAAGATAACGGTGAGACTAGAGGTCCGGTCGCTTTATGTAAAATTGTAAGACCTTAAGTAACTATGAAGGTGCAGTCGCTTTTAATAAAACGGCGAAAGTTAACGGCGAGACTAGAGGTATGGTCGCTTTAAGTAAAATTGTGAGACTTTAAGTAACTATGAAGGTCCAGTCGCTTTATTAAAACGGCGAAAGATAAAGGTGAGACTAGAGGTCCGGTCGCTTTAAGTAAAATTGTAAGACCTTAAGTAACAATGAAGGGAGGTCGCATTAAGTAAAACGGCGAAAGATAAAGGTGAGACTAGAGGTCCGGTCGCTTTAAGTAAAATTGTAAGACCTTAAATAACTATGAAGGTGCAGTCGCTTTTAGTAAAACGGCGAAAGATAAAGGTGAGACTAGAGGTCCGGTCGCTTAAGGTAAAATTGTAAGACCTTAAGTAACAATGAAGGGAGGTCGCATTAAGTAAAACGGCGAAAGATAAAGGTGAGACTAGAAGTCCGGTTGCTTTAAGTAAAATTGTGAGACCTTAAGTAACTATGAAGGTGCAGTCGTATTAAGTAAAACGGCGAAAGATAAAGGTGAGACTAGAGGTCCGGTCGCTTTAAGTATAATTGTAAGACCTTAAGTAACAATGAAGGGAGGTCGCATTAAGTAAAACGGCGAAAGATAACGGTGAGACTAGAGGTCCGGTCGCTTTATGTAAAATTGTGAGACCTAATGTAACTATGAAGGTGCAGTCGCTTTAAGTAAAATGGCGAAAGATAACGGTGAGACTAGAGGTCCGGTCGCTTTAAGTAAAATTGTGAGACTTTAAGTAACTATGAAGGTCCAGTCGCTTTATTAAAATGGCGAAAGATAACGGCGAGACTAGAGGTCCGGTCGCTTTAATAAAATTGTGAGACTTTAAGTAACTATGAAGGTCCAGTCGCTTTAAGTAAAATGGAGAAAGATAACGGTGAGACTAGAGGTCCGGTCGCTTTAAGTAAAATTGTGAGACTTTAAGTAACTATGAAGGTCCAGTCGCTTTAAGTAAAATGGCGAAAGATAACAATGAGACTAGAGGTCCGGTCGCTTTAAGTAAAATTGTGAGACCTTAAGTAACTATGAAGGTGCAGTCGCTACTAGTAAAACGGCGAAAGATAACGGCGAGACTAGAGGTATGGTCGCTTTAAGTAAAATTGTGAGACATTAAGTAACTATGAAGGTCCATTCGCTTTATTAAAACGGCGAAAGATAAAGGTGAGACTAGAGGTCCGGTCGCTTTAAGTAAAATTGTAAGACCTTAAGTAACAATGAAGGGAGGTCGCATTAAGGAAAACGGCGAAATATAAAGGTGAGACTAGAGGTCCGGTCGCTTTAAGTAAAATTGTAAGACCTTAAATAACTATGAAGGTGCAGTCGCTTTTAGTAAAACGGCGAAAGATAAAGGTGAGACTAGAGGTCCGGACGCTTAAGGTAAAATTGTAAGACCTTAAGTAACAATGAAGGGAGGTCGCATTAAGTAAAACGGCGAAAGATAAAGGTGAGACTAGAAGTCCGGTCGCTTTAAGTAAAATTGTGAGACCTTAAGTAACTATGAAGGTGCAGTCGCTTTTAGTAAAACGGCGAAAGATAAAGGTGAGACTAGAGGTCCGGTCGCTTTAAGTAAAATTGTAAGACATTAAGTAACAATGAAGGGAGGTCGCATTAAGTAAAATGGCGAAAGATAACGGTGAGACTAGAGGTCCAGTCGCTTTAAGTAAAATTGTGAGACTTTAAGTAACTATGAAGGTCCAGTCGCTTTTAGTAAAATGGCGAAAGATAACGGCGAGACTAGAGGTCCGGTCGCTTTAAGTAAAATTGTGAGACTTTAAGTAACTATGTAGGTCCAGTCGCTTTATTAAAATGGCGAAAGATAAAGGTGAGACTAGAGGTCCGATCGCTTTAAGTAAAATTGTGAGACCTTAAGTAACTATGAAGGTGCAGTCGCTTTTAGTAAAACGGCGAAAGATAAAGGTGAGACTAGAGGTCCGATCGCTTTAAGTAAAATTGTAAGACCTTAAGTAACAATGAAGGGAGGTCGCATTAAGTAAAACGCCGAAAGATAACGGTGAGACTAGAGGTCCGGTCGCTTTATGTAAAATTGTGAGACCTAATGTAACTATGAAGGTGCAGTCGCTTTAAGTAAAATGGCGAAAGATAACGGTGAGACTAGAGGTCCGGTCGCTTTAAGTAAAATTGTGAGACTTTAAGTAACTATGAAGGTCCAGTCGCTTTTAGTAAAATGGCGAAAGATAACGGTGAGACTAGAGGTCCGGTCGCTTTAAGTAAAATTGTGAGACTTTAAGTAACTATGAAGGTGCAGTCGCTTTTAGTAAAACGGCGAAAGATAAAGGTGAGACTAGAGGTCCGGTCGCTTTAAGTAAAATTGTAAGACCTTAAGTAACAATGAAGGGAGGTCGCATTAAGTAAAACGGCGAGAGATAAAGGTGAGACTAGAGGTCCGATCGCTTTAAGTAAAATTGTAAGACCTTAAATAACTATGAAGGTGCAGTCGCTTTTAGTAAAACGGCGAAAGATAAAGGTGAGACTAGAGGTCCGGTCGCTTTAAGTAAAATTGTGAGACTTTAAGTAACAATGAAGGGAGGTCGCTTTAAGTAAAATGGCGAAAGATAACGGTGAGACTAGAGGTCCGGTCGCTTTAAGTAAAATTGTGAGACTTTAAGTAACTATGAAGGTCCAGTCGCTTTAAATAAAATGGCGAAAGATAACGGTGAGACTAGAGGTCCGGTCCCTTTAAGTAAAATTGTGAGACTTTAAGTAACTATGAAGGTCCAGTCGCTTTAAGTAAAATGGCGAAAGATAACGGTGAGACTAGAGGTCCGGTCGCTTAAAGTAAAATTGTGAGACCTTAAGTAACTATGAATTCCAGTCGCTTTAAGTAAAATGGCGAAAGATAACGGTGAGACTAGAGGTCCGGTGGCTTTATGTAAAATTGTAAGACCTTAAGTAACTATGAAGGTGCAGTCGCTTTTAATAAAACGGCGAAAGTTAACGGCGAGACTAGAGGTATGGTCGCTTTAAGTAAAATTGTGAGACTTTAAGTAACTATGAAGGTCCAGTCGCTTTATTAAAACGGCGAAAGATAAAGGTGAGACTAGAGGTCCGGTCGCTTTAAGTAAAATTGTAAGACCTTAAGTAACAATGAAGGGAGGTCGCATTAAGTAAAACGGCGAAAGATAAAGGCGAGACTAGAGGTCCGGTCGCTTTAAGTAAAATTGTAAGACCTTTAATAACTATGAAGGTGCAGTCGCTTTTAGTAAAACGGCGAAAGATAAAGGTGAGACTAGAGGTCCGGTCGCTTAAGGTAAAATTGTAAGACCTTAAGTAACAATGAAGGGAGGTCGCATTAAGTAAAACGGCGAAAGATAAAGGTGAGACTAGAAGTCCGGTTGCTTTAAGTAAAATTGTGAGACCTTAAGTAACTATGAAGGTGCAGTCGTATTAAGTAAAACGGCGAAAGATAAAGGTGAGACTAGAGGTCCGGTCGCTTTATGTAAAATTGTGAGACCTAATGTAACTATGAAGGTGCAGTCGCTTTAAGTAAAATGGAGAAAGATAACGGTGAGACTAGAGGTCCGGTCGCTTTAAGTAAAATTGTGAGACTTTAAGTAACTATGAAGGTCCAGTCGCTTTTAGTAAAATGGCGAAAGATAACGGCGAGACTAGAGGTCCGGTCGCTTTAAGTAAAATTGTGAGACTTTAAGTAACTATGAAGGTTCAGTCGCTTTATTAAAATGGCGAAAGATAACGGTGAGACTAGAGGTCCGGTGCTTTAAGTAAAATTGTGAGACTTTAAGTAACTATGAAGGTCCAGTCGCTTTAAGTAAAATGGCGAAAGAAAACGGTGAGACTAGAGGTCCGGTCGCTTTAAGTAAAATTGTGAGACCTTAAGTAACTATGAAGGTGCAGTCGCTTTTAGTAAAACGGCGAAAGATAAAGGTGAGACTAGAGGTATGGTCGCTTTAAGTAAAATTGTAAGACCTTAAGTAACAATGAAGGGAGGTCGCATTAAGTAAAACGGCGAAAGATAAAGGTGAGACTAGAGGTCCGATCGCTTTAAGTAAAATTGTAAGACCTTAAATAACTATGAAGGTGCAGTCGCTTTTAGTAAAACGGTGAAAGATAAAGGTGAGACTAGAGGTCCGGTCGCTTTAAGTAAAATTGTGAGACTTTAAGTAACAATGAAGGGAGGTCGCTTTAAGTAAAATGGCGAAAGATAACGGTGAGACTAGAGGTGCGGTCGCTTTAAGTAAAATTGTGAGACTTTAAGTAACTATGAAGGTCCAGTCGCTTTAAGTAAAATGGCGAAAGATAACGGTGAGACTAGAGGTCCGGTCGCTTTAAGTAAAATTGTGAGACCTTAAGTAACTATGAAGGTCCAGTCGCTTTAAGTAAAATGGCGAAAGATAACGGTTAGACTAGAGGTCCGGTCGCTTTAAGTAAAATTGTGAGACTTTAAGTAACTATGAAGGTCCAGTCGCTTTAAGTAAAATTGCGAAAGATAACGGTGAGACTAGAGGTCCGGTCGCTTTAAGTAAAATTGTGAGACCTTAAGTAACTATGAAGGTCCAGTCGCTTTAAGTAAAATGGAGAAAGATAACGGTGAGACAAGAGGTCCGGTCGCTTTATGTAAAATTGTAAGAACTTAAGTAACTATGAAGGTGCAGTCGCTTTTAGTAAAACGGCGAAAGATAACGGCGAGACTAGAGGTCCGGTCGCTTTAAGTAAAATTGTGAGACTTTAAGTAACTATGAAGGTCCAGTCGCTTTAAATAAAATGGCGAAAGATAACGGTGAGACTAGAGGTCCGGTCCCTTTAAGTAAAATTGTGAGACTTTAAGTAACTATGAAGGTCCAGTCGCTTTAAGTAAAATGGCGAAAGATAACGGTGAGACTAGAGGTCCGGTCGCTTAAAGTAAAATTGTGAGACCTTAAGTAACTATGAATTCCAGTCGCTTTAAGTAAAATGGCGAAAGATAACGGTGAGACTAGAGGTCCGGTCGCTTTATGTAAAATTGTAAGACCTTAAGTAACTATGAAGGTGCAGTCGCTTTTAATAAAACGGCGAAAGTTAACGGCGAGACTAGAGGTATGGTCGCTTTAAGTAAAATTGTGAGACTTTAAGTAACTATGAAGGTCCAGTCGCTTTATTAAAACGGCGAAAGATAAAGGTGAGACTAGAGGTCCGGTCGCTTTAAGTAAAATTGTAAGACCTTAAGTAACAATGAAGGGAGGTCGCATTAAGTAAAACGGCGAAAGATAAAGGTGAGACTAGAGGTCCGGTCGCTTTAAGTAAAATTGTAAGACCTTAAATAACTATGAAGGTGCAGTCGCTTTTAGTAAAACGGCGAAAGATAAAGGTGAGACTAGAGGTCCGGTCGCTTAAGGTAAAATTGTAAGACCTTAAGTAACAATGAAGGGAGGTCGCATTAAGTAAAACGGCGAAAGATAAAGGTGAGACTAGAAGTCCGGTCGCTTTAAGTAAAATTGTGAGACCTTAAGTAACTATGAAGGTGCAGTCGCATTAAGTAAAACGGCGAAAGATAAAGGTGAGACTAGAGGTCCGGTCGCTTTAAGTAAAATTGTAAGACCTTAAGTAACAATGAAGGGAGGTCGCATTAAGTAAAACGGCGAAAGATAACGGTGAGACTAGAGGTCCGGTCGCTTTAAGTAAAATTGTGAGACTTTAAGTAACTATGAAGGTCCAGTCGCTTTATTAAAATGGCGAAAGATAACGGCGAGACTAGAGGTATGGTCGCTTTAAGTAAAATTGTGAGACTTTAAGTAACTATGAAGGTCCATTCGCTTTATTAAAACGGCGAAAGATAAAGGTGAGACTAGAGGTCCGGTCGCTTTAAGTAAAATTGTAAGACCTTAAGTAACAATGAAGGGAGGTCGCATTAATTAAAAATGCGAAAGATAAAAGTGAGACTAGAGGTCCGGTCGCTTTAAGAAAAATTGTAAGACCTTAAATAACTATGAAGGTGCAGTCGCTTTTAGTAAAACGGCGAAAGATAAAGGTGAGACTAGAGGTCCGGACGCTTAAGGTAGAATTGTAAGACCTTAAGTAACAATGAAGGGAGGTCGCATTAAGTAAAACGGCGAAAGATAAAGGTGAGACTAGAAGTCCGGTCGCTTTAAGTAAAATTGTGAGACCTTAAGTAACTATGAAGGTGCAGTCGCTTTTAGTAAAACGGCGAAAGATAAAGGTGAGACTAGAGGTCCGGTCGCTTTAAGTAAAATTGTAAGACATTAAGTAACAATGAAGGGAGGTCGCATTAAGTAAAATTGTATGACCTTAAGTAACAATGAAGGGAGGTCGCATTAAGTAAAACGGCGAAAGATAACGGTGAGACTAGAGGTCCGGTCGCTTTATGTAAAATTGTGAGACCTAATGTAACTATGAAGGTGCAGTCGCTTTAAGTAAAATGGCGAAAGATAACGGTGAGACTAGAGGTCCGGTCGCTTTAAGTAAAATTGTGAGACTTTAAGTAACTATGAAGGTCCAGTCGCTTTTAGTAAAATGGCGAAAGATAACGGTGAGACTAGAGGTCCGGTCGCTTTAAGTAAAATTGTGAGACTTTAAGTAACTATGAAGGTGCAGTCGCTTTTAGTAAAACGGCGAAAGATAAAGGTGAGACTAGAGGTCCGGTCGCTTTAAGTAAAATTGTAAGACCTTAAGTAACAATGAAGGGAGGTCGCATTAAGTAAAACGGCGAAAGATAAAGGTGAGACTAGATGTCCGGTCGCTTTAAGTAAAATTGTAAGACCTTAAGTAACAATGAAGGGAGGTCGCCTTAAGTAAAACGGCGAAAGATAAAGGTGAGACTAGAGGTCCGGTCGCTTTAAGTAAAATTGTGAGACCTTAAGTAACTATGAAGGTCCAGTCGCTTTTAGTAAAACGGCGTATGATAACGGTGAGACTAGAGGTCCGGTCGCTTTAAGTAAAATTGTAAGACCTTAAGTAACAATGAAGGGAGGTCGCATTAAGGAAAACGGCGAAATATAAAGGTGAGACTAGAGGTCCGGTCGCTTTAAGTAAAATTGTAAGACCTTAAATAACTATGAAGGTGCAGTCGCTTTTAGTAAAACGGCGAAAGATAAAGGTGAGACTAGAGGTCCGGTCGCTTTAAGTAAAATTGTAAGACCTTAAGTAACAATGAAGGGAGGTCGCATTAAGGAAAACGGCGAAAGATAAAGGTGAGACTAGAGGTCCGGTCGCTTTAAGTAAAATTGTATGACCTTAAGTAACAATGAAGGGAGGTCGCATTAAGTAAAACGGCGAAAGATAACGGTGAGACTAGAGGTCCGGTCGCTTTATGTAAAATTGTGAGACCTAATGTAACTATGAAGGTGCAGTCGCTTTAAGTAAAATGGCGAAAGATAACGGTGAGACTAGAGGTCCGGTCGCTTTAAGTAAAATTGTGAGACTTTAAGTAACTATGAAGGTCCAGTCGCTTTTAGTAAAATGGCGAAAGATAACGGTGAGACTAGAGGTCCGGTCGCTTTAAGTAAAATTGTGAGACTTTAAGTAACTATGAAGGTGCAGTCGCTTTTAGTAAAACGGCGAAAGATAAAGGTGAGACTAGAGGTCCGGTCGCTTTAAGTAAAATTGTAAGACCTTAAGTAACAATGAAGGGAGGTCGCATTAAGTAAAACGGCGAAAGATAAAGGTGAGACTAGAGGTCCGATCGCTTTAAGTAAAATTTTAAGACCTTAAATAACTATGAAGGTGCAGTCGCTTTTAGTAAAACGGCGAAAGATAAAGGTGAGACTAGAGGTCCGGTCGCTTTAAGTAAAATTGTGAGACTTTAAGTAACAATGAAGGGAGGTCGCTTTAAGTAAAATGGCGAAAGATAACGGTGAGACTAGAGGTCCGGTCGCTTTAAGTAAAATTGTGAGACTTTAAGTAACTATGAAGGTCCAGTCGCTTTAAATAAAATGGCGAAAGATAACGGTGAGACTAGAGGTCCGGTCCCTTTAAGTAAAATTGTGAGACTTTAAGTAACTATGAAGGTCCAGTCGCTTTAAGTAAAATGGCGAAAGATAACGGTGAGACTAGAGGTCCGGTCGCTTAAAGTAAAATTGTGAGACCTTAAGTAACTATGAATTCCAGTCGCTTTAAGTAAAATGGCGAAAGATAACGGTGAGACTAGAGGTCCGGTCGCTTTATGTAAAATTGTAAGACCTTAAGTAACTATGAAGGTGCAGTCGCTTTTAATAAAACGGCGAAAGTTAACGGCGAGACTAGAGGTATGGTCGCTTTAAGTAAAATTGTGAGACTTTAAGTAACTATGAAGGTCCAGTCGCTTTATTAAAACGGCGAAAGATAAAGGTGAGACTAGAGGTCCGGTCGCTTTAAGTAAAATTGTAAGACCTTAAGTAACAATGAAGGGAGGTCGCATTAAGTAAAACGGCGAAAGATAAAGGTGAGACTAGAGGTCCGGTTGCTTTAAGTAAAATTGTGAGACCTTAAGTAACTATGAAGGTGCAGTCGTATTAAGTAAAACGGCGAAAGATAAAGGTGAGACTAGAGGTCCGGTCGCTTTAAGTATAATTGTAAGACCTTAAGTAACAATGAAGGGAGGTCGCATTAAGTAAAACGGCGAAAGATAACGGTGAGACTAGAGGTCCGGTCGCTTTATGTAAAATTGTGAGACCTAATTTAACTATGAAGGTGCAGTCGCTTTAAGTAAAATGGCGAAAGATAACGGTGAGACTAGAGGTCCGGTCGCTTTAAGTAAAATTGTGAGACTTTAAGTAACTATGAAGGTCCAGTCGCTTTATTAAAATGGCGAAAGATAACGGCGAGACTAGAGGTCCGGTCGCTTTAATAAAATTGTGAGACTTTAAGTAACTATGAAGGTCCAGTCGCTTTAAGTAAAATGGAGAAAGATAACGGTGAGACTAGAGGTCCGGTCGCTTTAAGTAAAATTGTGAGACTTTAAGTAACTATGAAGGTCCAGTCGCTTTAAGTAAAATGGCGAAAGATAACAATGAGACTAGAGGTCCGGTCGCTTTAAGTAAAATTGTGAGACCTTAGGAACTATGAAGGTGCAGTCGCTACTAGTAAAACGGCGAAAGATAACGGCGAGACTAGAGGTATGGTCGCTTTAAGTAAAATTGTGAGACTTTAAGTAACTATGAAGGTCCATTCGCTTTATTAAAACGGCGAAAGATAAAGGTGAGACTAGAGGTCCGGTCGCTTTAAGTAAAATTGTAAGACCTTAAGTAACAATGAAGGGAGGTCGCATTAAGGAAAACGGCGAAATATAAAGGTGAGACTAGAGGTCCGGTCGCTTTAAGTAAAATTGTAAGACCTTAAATAACTATGAAGGTGCAGTCGCTTTTAGTAAAACGGCGAAAGATAAAGGTGAGACTAGAGGTCCGGACGCTTAAGGTAAAATTCTAAGACCTTAAGTAACAATGAAGGGAGGTCGCATTAAGTAAAACGGCGAAAGATAAAGGTGAGACTAGAAGTCCGGTCGCTTTAAGTAAAATTGTGAGACCTTAAGTAACTATGAAGGTGCAGTCGCTTTTAGTAAAACGGCGAAAGATAAAGGTGAGACTAGAGGTCCGGTCGCTTTAAGTAAAATTGTAAGACATTAAGTAACAATGAAGGGAGGTCGCATTAAGTAAAATGGCGAAAGATAACGGTGAGACTAGAGGTCCAGTCGCTTTAAGTAAAATTGTGAGACTTTAAGTAACTATGAAGGTCCAGTCGCTTTTAGTAAAATGGCGAAAGATAACGGCGAGACTAGAGGTCCGGTCGCTTTAAGTAAAATTGTGAGACTTTAAGTAACTATGTAGGTCCAGTCGCTTTATTAAAATGGCGAAAGATAACGGCGAGACTAGAGGTCCGGTGCTTTAAGTAAAATTGTGAGACTTTAAGTAACTATGAAGGTCCAGTCGCTTTAAGTAAAATGGCGAAAGATAACGGTGAGACTAGAGGTCCGGTCGCTTTAAGTAAAATTGTGAGACCTTAAGTAACTATGAAGGTGCAGTCGCTTTTAGTAAAACGGCGAAAGATAAAGGTGAGACTAGAGGTCCGATCGCTTTAAGTAAAATTGTAAGACCTTAAGTAACAATGAAGGGAGGTCGCATTAAGTAAAACGCCGAAAGATAACGGTGAGACTAGAGGTCCGGTCGCTTTATGTAAAATTGTGAGACCTAATGTAACTATGAAGGTGCAGTCGCTTTAAGTAAAATGGCGAAAGATAACGGTGAGACTAGAGGTCCGGTCGCTTTAAGTAAAATTGTGAGACTTTAAGTAACTATGAAGGTCCAGTCGCTTTTAGTAAAATGGCGAAAGATAACGGTGAGACTAGAGGTCCGGTCGCTTTAAGTAAAATTGTGAGACTTTAAGTAACTATGAAGGTGCAGTCGCTTTTAGTAAAACGGCGAAAGATAAAGGTGAGACTAGAGGTCCGGTCGCTTTAAGTAAAATTGTAAGACCTTAAGTAACAATGAAGGGAGGTCGCATTAAGTAAAACGGCGAGAGATAAAGGTGAGACTAGAGGTCCGATCGCTTTAAGTAAAATTGTAAGACCTTAAATAACTATGAAGGTGCAGTCGCTTTTAGTAAAACGGCGAAAGATAAAGGTGAGACTAGAGGTCCGGTCGCTTTAAGTAAAATTGTGAGACTTTAAGTAACAATGAAGGGAGGTCGCTTTAAGTAAAATGGCGAAAGATAACGGTGAGACTAGAGGTCCGGTCGCTTTAAGTAAAATTGTGAGACTTTAAGTAACTATGAAGGTCCAGTCGCTTTAAATAAAATGGCGAAAGATAACGGTGAGACTAGAGGTCCGGTCCCTTTAAGTAAAATTGTGAGACTTTAAGTAACTATGAAGGTCCAGTCGCTTTAAGTAAAATGGCGAAAGATAACGGTGAGACTAGAGGTCCGGTCGCTTAAAGTAAAATTGTGAGACCTTAAGTAACTATGAATTCCAGTCGCTTTAAGTAAAATGGCGAAAGATAACGGTGAGACTAGAGGTCCGGTGGCTTTATGTAAAATTGTAAGACCTTAAGTAACTATGAAGGTGCAGTCGCTTTTAATAAAACGGCGAAAGTTAACGGCGAGACTAGAGGTATGGTCGCTTTAAGTAAAATTGTGAGACTTTAAGTAACTATGAAGGTCCAGTCGCTTTATTAAAACGGCGAAAGATAAAGGTGAGACTAGAGGTCCGGTCGCTTTAAGTAAAATTGTAAGACCTTAAGTAACAATGAAGGGAGGTCGCATTAAGTAAAACGGCGAAAGATAAAGGCGAGACTAGAGGTCCGGTCGCTTTAAGTAAAATTGTAAGACCTTAAATAACTATGAAGGTGCAGTCGCTTTTAGTAAAACGGCGAAAGATAAAGGTGAGACTAGAGGTCCGGTCGCTTAAGGTAAAATTGTAAGACCTTAAGTAACAATGAAGGGAGGTCGCATTAAGTAAAACGGCGAAAGATAAAGGTGAGACTAGAAGTCCGGTTGCTTTAAGTAAAATTGTGAGACCTTAAGTAACTATGAAGGTGCAGTCGTATTAAGTAAAACGGCGAAAGATAAAGGTGAGACTAGAGGTCCGGTCGCTTTATGTAAAATTGTGAGACCTAATGTAACTATGAAGGTGCAGTCGCTTTAAGTAAAATGGAGAAAGATAACGGTGAGACTAGAGGTCCGGTCGCTTTAAGTAAAATTGTGAGACTTTAAGTAACTATGAAGGTCCAGTCGCTTTTAGTAAAATGGCGAAAGATAACGGCGAGACTAGAGGTCCGGTCGCTTTAAGTAAAATTGTGAGACTTTAAGTAACTATGAAGGTTCAGTCGCTTTATTAAAATGGCGAAAGATAACGGTGAGACTAGAGGTCCGGTGCTTTAAGTAAAATTGTGAGACTTTAAGTAACTATGAAGGTCCAGTCGCTTTAAGTAAAATGGCGAAAGAAAACGGTGAGACTAGAGGTCCGGTCGCTTTAAGTAAAATTGTGAGACCTTAAGTAACTATGAAGGTGCAGTCGCTTTTAGTAAAACGGCGAAAGATAAAGGTGAGACTAGAGGTCCGGTCGCTTTAAGTAAAATTGTAAGACCTTAAGTAACAATGAAGGGAGGTCGCATTAAGTAAAACGGCGAAAGATAAAGGTGAGACTAGAGGTCCGATCGCTTTAAGTAAAATTGTAAGACCTTAAATAACTATGAAGGTGCAGTCGCTTTTAGTAAAACGGTGAAAGATAAAGGTGAGACTAGAGGTCCGGTCGCTTTAAGTAAAATTGTGAGACTTTAAGTAACAATGAAGGGAGGTCGCTTTAAGTAAAATGGCGAAAGATAACGGTGAGACTAGAGGTGCGGTCGCTTTAAGTAAAATTGTGAGACTTTAAGTAACTATGAAGGTCCAGTCGCTTTAAGTAAAATGGCGAAAGATAACGGTGAGACTAGAGGTCCGGTCGCTTTAAGTAAAATTGTGAGACCTTAAGTAACTATGAAGGTCCAGTCGCTTTAAGTAAAATGGCGAAAGATAACGGTGAGACTAGAGGTCCGGTCGCTTTAAGTAAAATTGTGAGACTTTAAGTAACTATGAAGGTCCAGTCGCTTTAAGTAAAATTGCGAAAGATAACGGTGAGACTAGAGGTCCGGTCGCTTTAAGTAAAATTGTGAGACCTTAAGTAACTATGAAGGTCCAGTCGCTTTAAGTAAAATGGAGAAAGATAACGGTGAGACAAGAGGTCCGGTCGCTTTATGTAAAATTGTAAGAACTTAAGTAACTATGAAGGTGCAGTCGCTTTTAGTAAAACGGCGAAAGATAACGGCGAGACTAGAGGTCCGGTCGCTTTAAGTAAAATTGTGAGACTTTAAGTAACTATGAAGGTCCAGTCGCTTTAAATAAAATGGCGAAAGATAACGGTGAGACTAGAGGTCCGGTCCCTTTAAGTAAAATTGTGAGACTTTAAGTAACTATGAAGGTCCAGTCGCTTTAAGTAAAATGGCGAAAGATAACGGTGAGACTAGAGGTCCGGTCGCTTAAAGTAAAATTGTGAGACCTTAAGTAACTATGAATTCCAGTCGCTTTAAGTAAAATGGCGAAAGATAACGGTGAGACTAGAGGTCCGGTCGCTTTATGTAAAATTGTAAGACCTTAAGTAACTATGAAGGTGCAGTCGCTTTTAATAAAACGGCGAAAGTTAACGGCGAGACTAGAGGTATGGTCGCTTTAAGTAAAATTGTGAGACTTTAAGTAACTATGAAGGTCCAGTCGCTTTATTAAAACGGCGAAAGATAAAGGTGAGACTAGAGGTCCGGTCGCTTTAAGTAAAATTGTAAGACCTTAAGTAACAATGAAGGGAGGTCGCATTAAGTAAAACGGCGAAAGATAAAGGTGAGACTAGAGGTCCGGTCGCTTTAAGTAAAATTGTAAGACCTTAAATAACTATGAAGGTGCAGTCGCTTTTAGTAAAACGGCGAAAGATAAAGGTGAGACTAGAGGTCCGGTCGCTTAAGGTAAAATTGTAAGACCTTAAGTAACAATGAAGGGAGGTCGCATTAAGTAAAACGGCGAAAGATAAAGGTGAGACTAGAAGTCCGGTCGCTTTAAGTAAAATTGTGAGACCTTAAGTAACTATGAAGGTGCAGTCGCATTAAGTAAAACGGCGAAAGATAAAGGTGAGACTAGAGGTCCGGTCGCTTTAAGTAAAATTGTAAGACCTTAAGTAACAATGAAGGGAGGTCGCATTAAGTAAAACGGCGAAAGATAACGGTGAGACTAGAGGTCCGGTCGCTTTAAGTAAAATTGTGAGACTTTAAGTAACTATGAAGGTCCAGTCGCTTTATTAAAATGGCGAAAGATAACGGCGAGACTAGAGGTATGGTCGCTTTAAGTAAAATTGTGAGACTTTAAGTAACTATGAAGGTCCATTCGCTTTATTAAAACGGCGAAAGATAAAGGTGAGACTAGAGGTCCGGTCGCTTTAAGTAAAATTGTAAGACCTTAAGTAACAATGAAGGGAGGTCGCATTAATTAAAAATGCGAAAGATAAAAGTGAGACTAGAGGTCCGGTCGCTTTAAGAAAAATTGTAAGACCTTAAATAACTATGAAGGTGCAGTCGCTTTTAGTAAAACGGCGAAAGATAAAGGTGAGACTAGAGGTCCGGACGCTTAAGGTAGAATTGTAAGACCTTAAGTAACAATGAAGGGAGGTCGCATTAAGTAAAACGGCGAAAGATAAAGGTGAGACTAGAAGTCCGGTCGCTTTAAGTAAAATTGTGAGACCTTAAGTAACTATGAAGGTGCAGTCGCTTTTAGTAAAACGGCGAAAGATAAAGGTGAGACTAGAGGTCCGGTCGCTTTAAGTAAAATTGTAAGACATTAAGTAACAATGAAGGGAGGTCGCATTAAGTAAAACGGCGAAAGATAAAGGTGAGACTAGAGGTCCGGACGCTTTAAGTAAAATTGTGAGACTTTAAGTAACTATGAAGGTCCAGTCGCTTTAAGTAAAATTGCGAAAGATAACGGTGAGACTAGAGGTCCGGTCGCTTTAAGTAAAATTGTGAGACCTTAAGTAACTATGAAGGTCCAGTCGCTTTAAGTAAAATGGAGAAAGATAACGGTGAGACAAGAGGTCCGGTCGCTTTATGTAAAATTGTAAGAACTTAAGTAACTATGAAGGTGCAGTCGCTTTTAGTAAAACGGCGAAAGATAACGGCGAGACTAGAGGTCCGGTCGCTTTAAGTAAAATTGTGAGACTTTAAGTAACTATGAAGGTCCAGTCGCTTTAAATAAAATGGCGAAAGATAACGGTGAGACTAGAGGTCCGGTCCCTTTAAGTAAAATTGTGAGACTTTAAGTAACTATGAAGGTCCAGTCGCTTTAAGTAAAATGGCGAAAGATAACGGTGAGACTAGAGGTCCGGTCGCTTAAAGTAAAATTGTGAGACCTTAAGTAACTATGAATTCCAGTCGCTTTAAGTAAAATGGCGAAAGATAACGGTGAGACTAGAGGTCCGGTCGCTTTATGTAAAATTGTAAGACCTTAAGTAACTATGAAGGTGCAGTCGCTTTTAATAAAACGGCGAAAGTTAACGGCGAGACTAGAGGTATGGTCGCTTTAAGTAAAATTGTGAGACTTTAAGTAACTATGAAGGTCCAGTCGCTTTATTAAAACGGCGAAAGATAAAGGTGAGACTAGAGGTCCGGTCGCTTTAAGTAAAATTGTAAGACCTTAAGTAACAATGAAGGGAGGTCGCATTAAGTAAAACGGCGAAAGATAAAGCTGAGACTAGAGGTCCGGTCGCTTTAAGTAAAATTGTAAGACCTTAAATAACTATGAAGGTGCAGTCGCTTTTAGTAAAACGGCGAAAGATAAAGGTGAGACTAGAGGTCCGGTCGCTTAAGGTAAAATTGTAAGACCTTAAGTAACAATGAAGGGAGGTCGCATTAAGTAAAACGGCGAAAGATAAAGGTGAGACTAGAAGTCCGGTCGCTTTAAGTAAAATTGTGAGACCTTAAGTAACTATGAAGGTGCAGTCGCATTAAGTAAAACGGCGAAAGATAAAGGTGAGACTAGAGGTCCGGTCGCTTTAAGTAAAATTGTAAGACCTTAAGTAACAATGAAGGGAGGTCGCATTAAGTAAAACGGCGAAAGATAACGGTGAGACTAGAGGTCCGGTCGCTTTAAGTAAAATTGTGAGACTTTAAGTAACTATGAAGGTCCAGTCGCTTTATTAAAATGGCGAAAGATAACGGCGAGACTAGAGGTATGGTCGCTTTAAGTAAAATTGTGAGACTTTAAGTAACTATGAAGGTCCATTCGCTTTATTAAAACGGCGAAAGATAAAGGTGAGACTAGAGGTCCGGTCGCTTTAAGTAAAATTGTAAGACCTTAAGTAACAATGAAGGGAGGTCGCATTAATTAAAAATGCGAAAGATAAAAGTGAGACTAGAGGTCCGGTCGCTTTAAGAAAAATTGTAAGACCTTAAATAACTATGAAGGTGCAGTCGCTTTTAGTAAAACGGCGAAAGATAAAGGTGAGACTAGAGGTCCGGACGCTTAAGGTAAAATTGTAAGACCTTAAGTAACAATGAAGGGAGGTCGCATTAAGTAAAACGGCGAAAGATAAAGGTGAGACTAGAAGTCCGGTCGCTTTAAGTAAAATTGTGAGACCTTAAGTAACTATGAAGGTGCAGTCGCTTTTAGTAAAACGGCGAAAGATAAAGGTGAGACTAGAGGTCCGGTCGCTTTAAGTAAAATTGTAAGACATTAAGTAACAATGAAGGGAGGTCGCATTAAGTAAAACGGCGAAAGATAAAGGTGAGACTAGAGGTCCGGACGCTTTAAGTAAAATTGTAAGACTTTAAGTAACTATGAAGGTCCAGTCGCTTTATTAAAATGGCGAAAGATAACGGCGAGACTAGACGTCCGGTCGCTTTAAGTAAAATTGTGAGACCTTAAGTAACTATGAAGGTCCAGTCGCTTTAAGTAAAATGGCGAAAGATAACGGTGAGACTAGAGGTCCAGTCGCTTTAAGTAAAATTGTGAGACTTTAAGTAACTATGAAGGTCCAGTCGCTTTTAGTAAAATGGCGAAAGATAACGGCGAGACTAGAGGTCCGGTCGCTTTAAGTAAAATTGTGAGACTTTAAGTAACTATGAAGGTCCAGTCGCTTTATTAAAATGGCGAAAGATAACGGCGAGACTAGAGGTCCGGTGCTTTAAGTAAAATTGTGAGACTTTAAGTAACTATGAAGGTCCAGTCGCTTTAAGTAAAATGGCGAAAGATAACGGTGAGACTAGAGGTCCGGTCGCTTTAAGTAAAATTGTGAGACCTTAAGTAACTATGAAGGTGCAGTCGCTTTTAGTAAAACGGCGAAAGATAAAGGTGAGACTAGAGGTCCGGTCGCTTTAAGTAAAATTGTAAGACCTTAAGTAACAATGAAGGGAGGTCGCATTAAGTAAAACGGCGAAAGATAAAGGTGAGACTAGAGGTCCGATCGCTTTAAGTAAAATTGTAAGACCTTAAATAACTATGAAGGTGCAGTCGCTTTTAGTAAAACGGCGAAAGATAACGGTGAGACTAGAGGTCCGGTCGCTTTAAGTAAAATTGTGAGACTTTAAGTAACAATGAAGGGAGGTCGCTTTAAGTAAAATGGCGAAAGATAACGGTGAGACTAGAGGTCCGGTCGCTTTAAGTAAAATTGTGAGACTTTAAGTAACTATGAAGGTCCAGTCGCTTTAAGTAAAATGGCGAAAGATAACGGTGAGACTAGAGGTCCGGTCGCTTTAAGTAAAATTGTGAGACCTTAAGTAACTATGAAGGTCCAGTCGCTTTAAGTAAAATGGCGAAAGATAACGGTGAGACTAGAGGTCCGGTCGCTTTAAGTAAAATTGTGAGACTTTAAGTAACTATGAAGGTCCAGTCGCTTTAAGTAAAATTGCGAAAGATAACGGTGAGACTAGAGGTCCGGTCGCTTTAAGTAAAATTGTGAAATCTTAAGTAACTATGAAGGTCCAGTCACTTTAAGTAAAATGGAGAAAGATAACGGTGAGACAAGAGGTCCGGTCGCTTTATGTAAAATTGTAAGACCTTAAGTAACTATGAAGGTGCAGTCGCTTTTAGTAAAACGGCGAAAGATAACGGCGAGACTAGAGGTCCGGTCGCTTTAAAATTGTAAAATTGTGAGACTTTAAGTAACTATGAAGGTCCAGTCGCTTTATTAAAATGGCGAGACTAGAGGTCCGGTGCTTTAAGTAAAATTGTGAGACTTTAAGTAACTATGAAGGTCCAGTCGCTTTAAGTAAAATGGCGAAAGATAACGGTGAGACTAGAGGTCCGGTCGCTTTAAGTAAAATTGTGAGACCTAAAGTAACTATGAAGGTGCAGTCGCTTTTAGTAAAACGACGAAAGATAAAGGTGAGACTAGAGGTCCGGTCGCTTTATGTAAAATTGTAAGACCTTAAGTAACAATGAAGGGAGGTCGCATTAAGTAAAACGGCGAAAGATAAAGGTGAGACTAGAGGTCCGGTCGCTTAAGGTAAAATTGTAAGACCTTAAGTAACAATGAAGGGAGGTCGCATTAAGTAAAACGGCGAAAGATAAAGGTGAGACTAGAAGTCCGGTCGCTTTAAGTAAAATTGTGAGACCTTAAGTAACTATGAAGGTGCAGTCGCATTAAGTAAAACGGCGAAAGATAAAGGTGAGACTAGAGGTCCGGTCGCTTTAAGTAAAATTGTAAGACCTTAAGTAACAATGAAGGGAGGTCGCATTAAGTAAAACGGCGAAAGATAACGGTGAGACTAGAGGTCCGGTCGCTTTAAGTAAAATTGTGAGACTTTAAGTAACTATGAAGGTCCAGGCGCTTTATTAAAATGGCGAAAGATAACGGCGAGACTAGAGGTATGGTCGCTTTAAGTAAAATTGTGAGACTTTAAGTAACTATGAAGGTCCATTCGCTTTATTAAAACGGCGAAAGATAAAGGTGAGACTAGAGGTCCGGTCGCTTTAAGTAAAATTGTAAGACCTTAAGTAACAATGAAGGGAGGTCGCATTAATTAAAAATGCGAAAGATAAAAGTGAGACTAGAGGTCCGGTCGCTTTAAGAAAAATTGTAAGACCTTAAATAACTATGAAGGTGCAGTCGCTTTTAGTAAAACGGCGAAAGATAAAGGTGAGACTAGAGGTCCGGACGCTTAAGGTAAAATTGTAAGACCTTAAGTAACAATGAAGGGAGGTCGCATTAAGTAAAACGGCGAAAGATAAAGGTGAGACTAGAAGTCCGGTCGCTTTAAGTAAAATTGTGAGACCTTAAGTAACTATGAAGGTGCAGTCGCTTTTAGTAAAACGGCGAAAGATAAAGGTGAGACTAGAGGTCCGGTCGCTTTAAGTAAAATTGTAAGACATTAAGTAACAATGAAGGGAGGTCGCATTAAGTAAAACGGCGAAAGATAAAGGTGAGACTAGAGGTCCGGACGCTTTAAGTAAAATTGTAAGACTTTAAGTAACTATGAAGGTCCAGTCGCTTTATTAAAATGGCGAAAGATAACGGCGAGACTAGACGTCCGGTCGCTTTAAGTAAAATTGTGAGACCTTAAGTAACTATGAAGGTCCAGTCGCTTTAAGTAAAATGGCGAAAGATAACGGTGAGACTAGAGGTCCAGTCGCTTTAAGTAAAATTGTGAGACTTTAAGTAACTATGAAGGTCCAGTCGCTTTTAGTAAAATGGCGAAAGATAACGGCGAGACTAGAGGTCCGGTCGCTTTAAGTAAAATTGTGAGACTTTAAGTAACTATGAAGGTTCAGTCGCTTTATTAAAATGGCGAAAGATAACGGCGAGACTAGAGGTCCGGTGCTTTAAGTAAAATTGTGAGACTTTAAGTAACTATGAAGGTCCAGTCGCTTTAAGTAAAATGGCGAAAGATAACGGTGAGACTAGAGGTCCGGTCGCTTTAAGTAAAATTGTGAGACCTTAAGTAACTATGAAGGTGCAGTCGCTTTTAGTAAAACGGCGAAAGATAAAGGTGAGACTAGAGGTCCGGTCGCTTTAAGTAAAATTGTAAGACCTTAAGTAACAATGAAGGGAGGTCGCATTAAGTAAAACGGCGAAAGATAAAGGTGAGACTAGAGGTCCGATCGCTTTAAGTAAAATTGTAAGACCTTAAATAACTATGAAGGTGCAGTCGCTTTTAGTAAAACGGCGAAAGATAACGGTGAGACTAGAGGTCCGGTCGCTTTAAGTAAAATTGTGAGACTTTAAGTAACAATGAAGGGAGGTCGCTTTAAGTAAAATGGCGAAAGATAACGGTGAGACTAGAGGTCCGGTCGCTTTAAGTAAAATTGTGAGACTTTAAGTAACTATGAAGGTCCAGTCGCTTTAAGTAAAATGGCGAAAGATAACGGTGAGACTAGAGGTCCGGTCGCTTTAAGTAAAATTGTGAGACCTTAAGTAACTATGAAGGTCCAGTCGCTTTAAGTAAAATGGCGAAAGATAACGGTGAGACTAGAGGTCCGGTCGCTTTAAGTAAAATTGTGAGACTTTAAGTAACTATGAAGGTCCAGTCGCTTTAAGTAAAATTGCGAAAGATAACGGTGAGACTAGAGGTCCGGTCGCTTTAAGTAAAATTGTGAAATCTTAAGTAACTATGAAGGTCCAGTCACTTTAAGTAAAATGGAGAAAGATAACGGTGAGACAAGAGGTCCGGTCGCTTTATGTAAAATTGTAAGACCTTAAGTAACTATGAAGGTGCAGTCGCTTTTAGTAAAACGGCGAAAGATAACGGCGAGACTAGAGGTCCGGTCGCTTTAAAATTGTAAAATTGTGAGACTTTAAGTAACTATGAAGGTCCAGTCGCTTTATTAAAATGGCGAGACTAGAGGTCCGGTGCTTTAAGTAAAATTGTGAGACTTTAAGTAACTATGAAGGTCCAGTCGCTTTAAGTAAAATGGCGAAAGATAACGGTGAGACTAGAGGTCCGGTCGCTTTAAGTAAAATTGTGAGACCTAAAGTAACTATGAAGGTGCAGTCGCTTTTAGTAAAACGACGAAAGATAAAGGTGAGACTAGAGGTCCGGTCGCTTTATGTAAAATTGTAAGACCTTAAGTAACAATGAAGGGAGGTCGCATTAAGTAAAACGGCGAAAGATAAAGGTGAGACTAGAGGTCCGATCGCTTTAAGTAAAATTGTAAGACCTTAAATAACTATGAAGGTGCAGTTGCTTTTAGTAAAACGGCGAAAGATAAAGGTGAGACTAGAGGTCCGGTCGCTTTAAGTAAAATTGTGAGACTTTAAGTAACAATGAAGGGAGGTCGCTTTAAGTAAAATGGCGAAAGATAACGGTGAGACTAGAGGTCCGGTCGCTTTAAGTAAAATTGTGAGACTTTAAGTAACTATGAAGGTCCAGTCGCTTTAAGTAAAATGGCGAAAGATAACGGTGGGACTAGAGGTCCGGTCGCTTTAAGTAAAATTGTGAGACCTTAAGTAACTATGAAGGTCCAGTCGCTTTAAGTAAAATGGCGAAAGATAACGGTGAGACTAGAGGTCCGGTCGCTTTAAGTAAAATTGTGAGACTTTAAGTAACTATGAAGGTCCAGTCGCATTATTAAAATGGCGAAAGACAACGGCGAGACTAGAGGTCCGGTCGCTTTAAGTAAAATTGTGAGACTTTAAGTAACTATGAAGGTCCAGTCGCTTTATTAAAATGGCGAAAGACAACGGCGAGACTAGAGGTCCGGTCGCTTTAAGTAAAATTGCGAGACTTTAAGTAACTATGAAGGTCCAGTCGCTTTAGGTAAAATGGCGAAAGATAACGGTGAGACTAGAGGTCCGGTTGTGTGAGACCTTAAGTATCTATGAAGGTGCAGTCGCTTTTAGTAAAATGGCGAAAGATAACTGTGAGACTAGAGGTCCGGTTGTGTGAGACCTTAAGTATCTATGAAAGTGCTGTCGCTTTAAGTAAAATGGCGAAAGATAACGGTGAGACTAGAGGTCCGGTCGCTTTAAGTAAAATTGTGAGACCTTAAGTAACTATGAAGGTCCAGTCGCTTTAAGTAAAATGGCGAAAGATAACGGTGAGACTAGAGGTCCGGTCGCTTTAAGTAAAATTGTAAGACCTCAAGTAACAATGAAGGGAGGTCGCAGTAAGTAAAACGGCGAAAGATAACGGTGAGGCTAGAGGTCCGGTCGCTTTAAGTAAAATTGTGAGACCTTAGGTAACAATGAAGGGAGGTCGAATTAAGTAAAACGGCGAAAGATGAACGTGAGGCTAGAGGTTCGGTCGCTTTATGTAAAATTGTAAGACCTTAAGTAACTATGAAGGTGCAGTCGCTTTTAGTAAAACGGCGAAAGATAAAGGTGAGACTAGAGGTCCGGTCGCTTTAAGTAAAATTGTAGGACCTTAAGTAACAATGAAGGGAGGTCGCATTAAGTAAAACGGCGAAAGATAAAGGTGAGACTAGAGGTCCGATCGCTTTAAGTAAAATTGTGAGACTTTAAGTAACTATGAAGGTCCAGTCGCTCTAAGTAAAATGGCGAAAGATAACGGTGAGACTAGAGGTCCGGTCGCTTTACGTAAAATTGTGAGACTTTAAGTAACTATGAAGGTCCAGTCGCTTTATTAAAATGGCGAAAGACAACGGCGAGACTAGAGGTCCGGTCGCTTTAAGTAAAATGGTGAGACTTTAAGTAACTATGAAGGTCCAGTCGCTTTATTAAAATGGCGAAAGACAACGGCGAGACTAGAGGTCCGGTCGCTTTAAGTAAAATTGCGAGACTTTAAGTAACTATGAAGGTCCAGTCGCTTTAAGTAAAATGGCGAAAGATAACGGTGAGACTAGAGGTCCGGTTGTGTGAGACCTTATGTATCTATGAAGGTGCAGTCGCTTTTAGTAAAATGGCGAAAGATAACTGTGAGACTAGAGGTCCGGTTGTGTGAGACCTTAAGTATCTATGAAAGTGCTGTCGCTTTAAGTAAAATGGCGAAAGATAACGGTGAGACTAGAGGTCCGGTCGCTTTAAGTAAAATTGTGAGACCTTAAGTAACTATGAAGGTGCAGTCGCTTTTAGTAAAACGGCGAAAGATAAAGGTGAGACTAGAGGTCCGGTCGCTTTAAGTAAAATTGTAAGACCTTAAGTAACAATGATGGGAGGTCGCATTAAGTAAAACGGCGAAAGATAAAGGTGAGACTAGAGGTCCGGTTGCTTTATGTAAAATTGTAAGACCTTAAGTAACAATGAAGGGAAGTCGTATTAAGTAAAACGGCGAAAGATAACGGTGAGACTAGAGGTCCGGTCGCTTTAAGTAAAATTGTGAGACCTTAAGTAACTATGAAGGTCCAGTCGCTTTAAGTAAAATGGCGAAAGATAACGGGGAGACTAGAGGTCCGGTCGCTTTAAGTAAAATTGTGAGACTTTAAGAAACTATGAAGGTCCAGTCGCTTTATTAAAATGGCGAAAGATAACGGCGAGACTAGAGGTCCGGTCGCTTTAAGTAAAATTGTGAGACTTTAAGTAACTATGAAGGTCCAGTCGCTTTTAGTAAAATGGCGAAAGATAACGGCGAGACTAGAGGTCCGGTCGCTTTTAGTAAAATTGTGAGACTTTAAGTAACTATGAAGGTCCAGTCGCTCTAAGTAAAATGGCGAAAGATAACGGTGAGACTAGAGGTCCGGTCGCTTTACGTAAAATTGTGAGACTTTAAGTAACTATGAAGGTCCAGTCGCTTTATTAAAATGGCGAAAGACAACGGCGAGACTAGAGGTCCGGTCGCTTTAAGTAAAATGGTGAGACTTTAAGTAACTATGAAGGTCCAGTCGCTTTATTAAAATGGCGAAAGACAACGGCGAGACTAGAGGTCCGGTCGCTTTAAGTAAAATTGCGAGACTTTAAGTAACTATGAAGGTCCAGTCGCTTTAAGTAAAATGGCGAAAGATAACGGTGAGACTAGAGGTCCGGTTGTGTGAGACCTTAAGTATCTATGAAGGTGCAGTCGCTTTTAGTAAAATGGCGAAAGATAACTGTGAGACTAGAGGTCCGGTTGTGTGAGACCTTAAGTATCTATGAAAGTGCTGTCGCTTTAAGTAAAATGGCGAAAGATAACGGTGAGACTAGAGGTCCGGTCGCTTTAAGTAAAATTGTGAGACCTTAAGTAACTATGAAGGTGCAGTCGCTTTTAGTAAAACGGCGAAAGATAAAGGTGAGACTAGAGGTCCGGTCGCTTTAAGTAAAATTGTAAGACCTTAAGTAACAATGATGGGAGGTCGCATTAAGTAAAACGGCGAAAGATAAAGGTGAGACTAGAGGTCCGGTTGCTTTATGTAAAATTGTAAGACCTTAAGTAACAATGAAGGGAAGTCGTATTAAGTAAAACGGCGAAAGATAACGGTGAGACTAGAGGTCCGGTCGCTTTAAGTAAAATTGTGAGACCTTAAGTAACTATGAAGGTCCAGTCGCTTTATTAAAATGGCGAAAGATAACGGCGAGACTAGAGGTCCGGTCGCTTTAAGTAAAATTGTGAGACCTTAAGTAACTATGAAGGTCCAGTCGCTTTAAGTAAAATGGCGATAGATAACGGTGAGACTAGAGGTCCGGTCGCTTTAAGTAAAATTGTGAGACTTTAAGTAACTATGAAGGTCCAGTCTTTTTAAGTAAAATGGCGAAAGATAACGGTGAGACTATAGGCCGGTCGCTTTAAGTAAAATTGTGAGACTTTAAGTAACTATGAAGGTCCAGTCGCATTAAGTAAAACGGCGAAAGATAAAGGTGAGACTAGAGGTCCGGTCGCTTTAAGTAAAATTGTAAGACCTTAAGTAACAATGATGGGAGGTCGCATTAAGTAAAACGGCGAAAGATAACGGTGAGGCTAGAGGTCCGGTCGCTTTAAGTAAAATTGTGAGACCTTAGGTAACAATGAAGGGAGGTCGAATTAAGTAAAACGGCGAAAGATGAACGTGAGGCTAGAGGTCCGGTCGCTTTATGTAAAATTGTAAGACCTTAAGTAACTATGAAGGTGCAGTCGCTTTTAGTAAAACGGCGAAAGATAAAGGTGAGACTAGAGGTCCGGTCGCTTTAAGTAAAATTGTAGGACCTTAAGTAACAATGAAGGGAGGTCGCATTAAGTAAAACGGCGAAAGATAAAGGTGAGACTAGAGGTCCGGTCGCTTTAAGTAAAATTGTGAGACCTTAAGTAACTATGAAGGTGCAGTCGCTTTTAGTAAAACGGCGAAAGATAAAGGTGAGACTAGAGGTCCGGTCGCTTTAAGTAAAATTGTAAGACCTTAAGTAACAATGATGGGAGGTCGCATTAAGTAAAACGGCGAAAGATAAAGGTGAGACTAGAGGTCCGGTCGCTTTAAGTAAAATTGTAAGACCTTAAGTAACAATGAAGGGAAGTCGTATTAAGTAAAACGGCGAAAGATAACGGTGAGACTAGAGGTCCGGTTACTTTAAGTAAAATTGTGAGACCTTAAGTAACTATGAAGGTGCAGTCGCTTTTAGTAAAACGGCGAAAGATAAAGGTGAGACTAGAGGTCCGGTCGCTTTAAGTAAAATTGTGAGACCTTAAGTAACTCTGAAGGTCCAGTCGCTTTATTAAAATGGCGAAAGATAACGGCGAGACTAGAGGTCCGGTCGCTTTAAGTAAAATTGTGAGACCTTAAGTAACTATGAAGGTCCAGTCGCTTTAAGTAAAATGGCGAAAGATAACGGGGAGACTAGAGGTCCGGTCGCTTTAAGTAAAATTGTAAGACCTTATGTAACAATGATGGGAGGTCGCATTAAGTAAAACGGCGAAAGATAAAGGTGAGACTAGAGGTCCGGTTGCTTTATGTAAAATTGTAAGACCTTAAGTAACAATGAAGGGAAGTCGTATTAAGTAAAACGGCGAAAGATAACGGTGAGACTAGAGGTCCGGTCGCTTTAAGTAAAATTGTGAGACCTTAAGTAACTATGAAGGTCCAGTCGCTTTATTAAAATGGCGAAAGATAACGGCGAGACTAGAGGTCCGGTCGCTTTAAGTAAAATTGTGAGACCTTAAGTAACTATGAAGGTCCAGTCGCTTTAAGTAAAATGGCGATAGATAACGGTGAGACTAGAGGTCCGGTCGCTTTAAGTAAAATTGTGAGACTTTAAGTAACTATGAAGGTCCTTAAGTATTAAATTGTAAGACCTTAAGTAACAATGATGGGAGGTCGCATTAAGTAAAACGGCGAAAGATAACGGTGAGGCTAGAGGTCCGGTCGCTTTAAGTAAAATTGTGAGACCTTAGGTAACAATGAAGGGAGGTCGAATTAAGTAAAACGGCGAAAGATGAACGTGAGGCTAGAGGTCCGGTCGCTTTATGTAAAATTGTAAGACCTTAAGTAACTATGAAGGTGCAGTCGCTTTTAGTAAAACGGCGAAAGATAAAGGTGAGACTAGAGGTCCGGTCGCTTTAAGTAAAATTGTAGGACCTTAAGTAACAATGAAGGGAGGTCGCATTAAGTAAAACGGCGAAAGATAAAGGTGAGACTAGAGGTCCGGTCGCTTTAAGTAAAATTGTGAGACCTTAAGTAACTATGAAGGTGCAGTCGCTTTTAGTAAAACGGCGAAAGATAAAGGTGAGACTAGAGGTCCGGTCGCTTTAAGTAAAATTGTAAGACCTTAAGTAACAATGATGGGAGGTCGCATTAAGTAAAACGGCGAAAGATAAAGGTGAGACTAGAGGTCCGGTCGCTTTTAGTAAAATTGTAAGACCTTAAGTAACAATGAAGGGAAGTCGTATTAAGTAAAACGGCGAAAGATAACGGTGAGACTAGAGGTCCGGTTACTTTAAGTAAAATTGTGAGACCTTAAGTAACTATGAAGGTGCAGTCGCTTTTAGTAAAACGGCGAAAGATAAAGGTGAGACTAGAGGTCCGGTCGCTTTAAGTAAAATTGTGAGACCTTAAGTAACTCTGAAGGTCCAGTCGCTTTATTAAAATGGCGAAAGATAACGGCGAGACTAGAGGTCCGGTCGCTTTAAGTAAAATTGTGAGACCTTCAGTAACTATGAAGGTCCAGTCGCTTTAAGTAAAATGGCGAAAGATAACTGTGAGACTAGAGGTCCGGTTGTGTGAGACCTTAAGTATCTATGAAAGTGCTGTCGCTTTAAGTAAAATGGCGAAAGATAACGGTGAGACTAGAGGTCCGGTCGCTTTAAGTAAAATTGTGAGACCTTAAGTAACTATGAAGGTGCAGTCGCTTTTAGTAAAACGGCGAAAGATAAAGGTGAGACTAGAGGTCCGGTCGCTTTAAGTAAAATTGTAAGACCTTAAGTAACAATGATGGGAGGTCGCATTAAGTAAAACGGCGAAAGATAAAGGTGAGACTAGAGGTCCGGTTGCTTTATGTAAAATTGTAAGACCTTAAGTAACAATGAAGGGAAGTCGTATTAAGTAAAACGGCGAAAGATAACGGTGAGACTAGAGGTCCGGTCGCTTTAAGTAAAATTGTGAGACCTTAAGTAACTATGAAGGTCCAGTCGCTTTATTAAAATGGCGAAAGATAACGGCGAGACTAGAGGTCCGGTCGCTTTAAGTAAAATTGTGAGACCTTAAGTAACTATGAAGGTCCAGTCGCTTTAAGTAAAATGGCGATAGATAACGGTGAGACTAGAGGTCCGGTCGCTTTAAGTAAAATTGTGAGACCTTAAGTAACTATGAAGGTCCAGTCGCATTAAGTAAAACGGCGAAAGATAAAGGTGAGACTAGAGGTCCGGTCGCTTTAAGTAAAATTGTAAGACCTTAAGTAACAATGATGGGAGGTCGCATTAAGTAAAACGGCGAAAGATAACGGTGAGACTAGAGGTCCGGTCGCTTTAAGTAAAATTGTAGGACCTTAAGTAACAATGAAGGGAGGTCGCATTAAGTAAAACGGCGAAAGATAAAGGTGAGACTAGAGGTCCGGTCGCTTTAAGTAAAATTGTGAGACCTTAAGTAACTATGAAGGTGCAGTCGCTTTTAGTAAAACGGCGAAAGATAAAGGTGAGACTAGAGGTCCGGTCGCTTTAAGTAAAATTGTAAGACCTTAAGTAACAATGATGGGAGGTCGCATTAAGTAAAACGGCGAAAGATAAAGGTGAGACTAGAGGTCCGGTCGCTTTAAGTAAAATTGTAAGACCTTAAGTAACAATGAAGGGAAGTCGTATTAAGTAAAACGGCGAAAGATAACGGTGAGACTAGAGGTCCGGTTACTTTAAGTAAAATTGTGAGACCTTAAGTAACTATGAAGGTGCAGTCGCTTTTAGTAAAACGGCGAAAGATAAAGGTGAGACTAGAGGTCCGGTCGCTTTAAGTAAAATTGTGAGACCTTAAGTAACTCTGAAGGTCCAGTCGCTTTATTAAAATGGCGAAAGATAACGGCGAGACTAGAGGTCCGGTCGCTTTAAGTAAAATTGTGAGACCTTAAGTAACTATGAAGGTCCAGTCGCTTTAAGTAAAATGGCGAAAGATAACGGGGAGACTAGAGGTCCGGTCGCTTTAAGTAAAATTGTGAGACTTTAAGAAACTATGAAGGTCCAGTCGCTTTATTAAAATGGCGAAAGATAACGGCGAGACTAGAGGTCCGGTCGCTTTAAGTAAAATTGTGAGACTTTAAGTAACTATGAAGGTCCAGTCGCTTTAAGTAAAATGGCGATAGATAACGGTGAGAATAGAGGTCCGGTCGCTTTAAGTAAAATTGTGAGACCTTAAGTAACTATGAAGGTCCAGTCGCTTTAAGTAAAATGGCGATAGATAACGGTGAGACTAGAGGTCCGGTCGCTTTAAGTAAAATTGTGAGACTTTAAGTAACTATGAAGGTCCAGTCTTTTTAAGTAAAATGGCGAAAGATAACGGTGAGACTAGAGGCCGGTCGCTTTAAGTAAAATTGTGAGACTTTAAGTAACTATGAAGGTCCAGTCGCTTTAAGTAAAATGGCGATAGATAACGGTGAGACTAGAGGTCCGGTCGCTTTAAGTAAAATTGTGAGACCTTAAGTAACTATGAAGGTCCAGTCGCTTTAAGTAAAATGGCGAAAGATAACGGTGTGACTAGAGGTCCGGTCGCTTTAAGTAAAATTGTGAGACTTTAAGTAACTATGAAGGTCCAGTCTTTTTAAGTAAAATGGCGAAAGATAACGGTGAGACTAGAGGTCCGGTCGCTTTAAGTAAAATTGTGAGACTTTAAGTAACTATGAAGGTCCAGTCGCTTTATTAAAATGGCGAAAGACAACGGCGAGACTAGAGGTCCGGTCGCTTTAAGTAAAATTGTGAGACTTTAAGTAACTATGAAGGTCCAGTCGCTTTAAGTAAAATGGCGAAAGATAACGGCGAGACTAGAGGTCCGGTCGCTTTAAGTAAAATTGTGAGACCTTAAGTAACTATGAAGGTCCAGTCGCTTTAAGTAAAATGGCGATAGATAACGGTGAGACTAGAGGTCCGGTCGCTTTAAGTAAAATTGTGAGACTTTAAGTAACTATGAAGGTCCAGTCTTTTTAAGTAAAATGGCGAAAGATAACGGTGAGACTAGAGGCCGGTCGCTTTAAGTAAAATTGTGAGACTTTAAGTAACTATGAAGGTCCAGTCGCTTTAAGTAAAATGGCGATAGATAACGGTGAGACTAGAGTTCCGGTCGCTTTAAGTAAAATTGTAAGACCTCAAGTAACAATGAAGGGAGGTCGCATTAAGTAAAACGGCGAAAGATAACGGTGAGGCTAGAGGTCCGGTCGCTTTAAGTAAAATTGTGAGACCTTAGGTAACAATGAAGGGAGGTCGAATTAAGTAAAACGGCGAAAGATGAACGTGAGGCTAGAGGTCCGGTCGCTTTATGTAAAATTGTAAGACCTTAAGTAACTATGAAGGTGCAGTCGCTTTTAGTAAAACGGCGAAAGATAAAGGTGAGACTAGAGGTCCGGTCGCTTTAAGTAAAATTGTAGGACCTTAAGTAACAATGAAGGGAGGTCGCATTAAGTAAAACGAAGAAAGATAAAGGTGAGACTAGAGGTCCGGTCGCTTTAAGTAAAATTGTGAGACCTTAAGTAACTATGAAGGTGCAGTCGCTTTTAGTAAAACGGCGAAAGATAAAGGTGAGACTAGAGGTCCGGTCGCTTTAAGTAAAATTGTAAGACCTTAAGTAACAACGATGGGAGGTCGCATTAAGTAAAACGGCAAAAGATAAAGGTGAGACTAGAGGTCCGGTCGCTTTAAGTAAAATTGTAAGACCTTAAGTAACAATGAAGGGAAGTCGTATTAAGTAAAACGGCGAAAGATAACGGTGAGACTAGAGGTCCGGTCGCTTTAAGTAAAATTGTGAGACCTTAAGTAACTATGAAGGTCCAGTCGCTTTAAGTAAAATGGCGAAAGATAACGGGGAGACTAGAGGTCCGGTCGCTTTAAGTAAAATTGTGAGACTTTAAGAAACTATGAAGGTCCAGTCGCTTTATTAAAATGGCGAAAGATAACGGCGAGACTAGAGGTCCGGTCGCTTTAAGTAAAATTGTGAGACTTTAAGTAACTATGAAGGTCCAGTCGCTTTTAGTAAAATGGCGAAAGATAACGGCGAGACTAGAGGTCCGGTCGCTTTTAGTAAAATTGTGAGACTTTAAGTAACTATGAAGGTCCAGTCGCTCTAAGTAAAATGGCGAAAGATAACGGTGAGACTAGAGGTCCGGTCGCTTTACGTAAAATTGTGAGACTTTAAGTAACTATGAAGGTCCAGTCGCTTTATTAAAATGGCGAAAGACAACGGCGAGACTAGAGGTCCGGTCGCTTTAAGTAAAATGGTGAGACTTTAAGTAACTATGAAGGTCCAGTCGCTTTATTAAAATGGCGAAAGACAACGGCGAGACTAGAGGTCCGGTCGCTTTAAGTAAAATTGCGAGACTTTAAGTAACTATGAAGGTCCAGTCGCTTTAAGTAAAATGGCGAAAGATAACGGTGAGACTAGAGGTCCGGTTGTGTGAGACCTTAAGTATCTATGAAGGTGCAGTCGCTTTTAGTAAAATGGCGAAAGATAACTGTGAGACTAGAGGTCCGGTTGTGTGAGACCTTAAGTATCTATGAAAGTGCTGTCGCTTTAAGTAAAATGGCGAAAGATAACGGTGAGACTAGAGGTCCGGTCGCTTTAAGTAAAATTGTGAGACCTTAAGTAACTATGAAGGTGCAGTCGCTTTTAGTAAAACGGCGAAAGATAAAGGTGAGACTAGAGGTCCGGTCGCTTTAAGTAAAATTGTAAGACCTTAAGTAACAATGATGGGAGGTCGCATTAAGTAAAACGGCGAAAGATAAAGGTGAGACTAGAGGTCCGGTTGCTTTATGTAAAATTGTAAGACCTTAAGTAACAATGAAGGGAAGTCGTATTAAGTAAAACGGCGAAAGATAACGGTGAGACTAGAGGTCCGGTCGCTTTAAGTAAAATTGTGAGACCTTAAGTAACTATGAAGGTCCAGTCGCTTTATTAAAATGGCGAAAGATAACGGCGAGACTAGAGGTCCGGTCGCTTTAAGTAAAATTGTGAGACCTTAAGTAACTATGAAGGTCCAGTCGCTTTAAGTAAAATGGCGATAGATAACGGTGAGACTAGAGGTCCGGTCGCTTTAAGTAAAATTGTGAGACTTTAAGTAACTATGAAGGTCCAGTCTTTTTAAGTAAAATGGCGAAAGATAACGGTGAGACTAGAGGCCGGTCGCTTTAAGTAAAATTGTGTGACTTTAAGTAACTATGAAGGTCCAGTCGCATTAAGTAAAACGGCGAAAGATAAAGCTGAGACTAGAGGTCCGGTCGCTTTAAGTAAAATTGTAAGACCTTAAGTAACAATGATGGGAGGTCGCATTAAGTAAAACGGCGAAAGATGAACGTGAGGCTAGAGGTCCGGTCGCTTTATGTAAAATTGTAAGACCTTAAGTAACTATGAAGGTGCAGTCGCTTTTAGTAAAACGGCGAAAGATAAAGGTGAGACTAGAGGTCCGGTCGCTTTAAGTAAAATTGTAGGACCTTAAGTAACAATGAAGGGAGGTCGCATTAAGTAAAACGGCGAAAGATAAAGGTGAGACTAGAGGTCCGGTCGCTTTAAGTAAAATTGTGAGACCTTAAGTAACTATGAAGGTGCAGTCGCTTTTAGTAAAACGGCGAAAGATAAAGGTGAGACTAGAGGTCCGGTCGCTTTAAGTAAAATTGTAAGACCTTAAGTAACAATGATGGGAGGTCGCATTAAGTAAAACGGCGAAAGATAAAGGTGAGACTAGAGGTCCGGTCGCTTTAAGTAAAATTGTAAGACCTTAAGTAACAATGATGGGAGGTCGCATTAAGTAAAACGGCGAAAGATAACGGTGAGACTAGAGGTCCGGTTACTTTAAGTAAAATTGTGAGACCTTAAGTAACTATGAAGGTGCAGTCGCTTTTAGTAAAACGGCGAAAGATAAAGGTGAGACTAGAGGTCCGGTCGCTTTAAGTAAAATTGTGAGACCTTAAGTAACTATGAAGGTCCAGTCGCTTTATTAAAATGGCGAAAGATAACGGCGAGACTAGAGGTCCGGTCGCTTTAAGTAAAATTGTGAGACCTTAAGTAACTATGAAGGTCCAGTCGCTTTAAGTAAAATGGCGAAAGATAACGGGGAGACTAGAGGTCCGGTCGCTTTAAGTAAAATTGTGAGACTTTAAGAAACTATGAAGGTCCAGTCGCTTTATTAAAATGGCGAAAGATAACGGCGAGACTAGAGGTCCGGTCGCTTTAAGTAAAATTGTGAGACTTTAAGTAACTATGAAGGTCCAGTCGCTTTAAGTAAAATGGCGATAGATAACGGTGAGAATAGAGGTCAAGTCGCTTTAAGTAAAATTGTGAGACCTTAAGTAACTATGAAGGTCCAGTCGCTTTAAGTAAAATGGCGATAGATAACGGTGAGACTAGAGGTCCGGTCGCTTTAAGTAAAATTGTGAGACTTTAAGTAACTATGAAGGTCCAGTCTTTTTAAGTAAAATGGCGAAAGATAACGGTGAGACTAGAGGCCGGTCGCTTTAAGTAAAATTGTGAGACTTTAAGTAACTATGAAGGTCCTGTCGCTTTAAGTAAAATGGCGATAGATAACGGTGAGACTAGAGGTCCGGTCGCTTTAAGTAAAATTGTGAGACCTTAAGTAACTATGAAGGTGCAGTCGCTTTTAGTAAAACGGCGAAAGATAAAGGTGAGACTAGAGGTCCGGTCGCTTTAAGTAAAATTGTGAGACCTTAAGTAACTATGAAGGTCCAGTCGCTTTATTAAAATGGCGAAAGATAACGGCGAGACTAGAGGTCCGGTCGCTTTAAGTAAAATTGTGAGACCTTAAGTAACTATGAAGGTCCAGTCGCTTTAAGTAAAATGGCGAAAGATAACGGGGAGACTAGAGGTCCGGTCGCTTTAAGTAAAATTGTAAGACCTTAAGTAACAATGATGGGAGGTCGCATTAAGTAAAACGGCGAAAGATAAAGGTGAGACTAGAGGTCCGGTCGCTTTAAGTAAAATTGTAAGACCTTAAGTAACAATGAAGGGAAGTCGTATTAAGTAAAACGGCGAAAGATAACGGTGAGACTAGAGGTCCGGTTACTTTAAGTAAAATTGTGAGACCTTAAGTAACTATGAAGGTGCAGTCGCTTTTAGTAAAACGGCGAAAGATAAAGGTGAGACTAGAGGTCCGGTCGCTTTAAGTAAAATTGTGAGACCTTAAGTAACTATGAAGGTCCAGTCGCTTTATTAAAATGGCGAAAGATAACGGCGAGACTAGAGGTCCGGTCGCTTTAAGTAAAATTGTGAGACCTTAAGTAACTATGAAGGTCCAGTCGCTTTAAGTAAAATGGCGAAAGATAACGGGGAGACTAGAGGTCCGGTCGCTTTAAGTAAAATTGTGAGACTTTAAGAAACTATGAAGGTCCAGTCGCTTTATTAAAATGGCGAAAGATAACGGCGAGACTAGAGGTCCGGTCGCTTTAAGTAAAATTGTGAGACTTTAAGTAACTATGAAGGTCCAGTCGCTTTAAGTAAAATGGCGATAGATAACGGTGAGAATAGAGGTCCGGTCGCTTTAAGTAAAATTGTGAGACCTTAAGTAACTATGAAGGTCCAGTCGCTTTAAGTAAAATGGCGATAGATAACGGTGAGACTAGAGGTCCGGTCGCTTTAAGTAAAATTGTGAGACTTTAAGTAACTATGAAGGTCCAGTCTTTTTAAGTAAAATGGCGAAAGATAACGGTGAGACTAGAGGCCGGTCGCTTTAAGTAAAATTGTGAGACTTTAAGTAACTATGAAGGTCCAGTCGCTTTAAGTAAAATGGCGATAGATAACGGTGAGACTAGAGGTCCGGTCGCTTTAAGTAAAATTGTGAGACCTTAAGTAACTATGAAGGTCCAGTCGCTTTAAGTAAAATGGCGAAAGATAACGGTGTGACTAGAGGTCCGGTCGCTTTAAGTAAAATTGTGAGACTTTAAGTAACTATGAAGGTCCAGTCTTTTTAAGTAAAATGGCGAAAGATAACGGTGAGACTAGAGGTCCGGTCGCTTTAAGTAAAATTGTGAGACTTTAAGTAACTATGAAGGTCCAGTCGCTTTATTAAAATGGCGAAAGACAACGGCGAGACTAGAGGTCCGGTCGCTTTAAGTAAAATTGTGAGACTTTAAGTAACTATGAAGGTCCAGTCGCTTTAAGTAAAATGGCGAAAGATAACGGCGAGACTAGAGGTCCGGTCGCTTTAAGTAAAATTGTGAGACCTTAAGTAACTATGAAGGTCCAGTCGCTTTAAGTAAAATGGCGATAGATAACGGTGAGACTAGAGGTCCGGTCGCTTTAAGTAAAATTGTGAGACTTTAAGTAACTATGAAGGTCCAGTCTTTTTAAGTAAAATGGCGAAAGATAACGGTGAGACTAGAGGCCGGTCGCTTTAAGTAAAATTGTGAGACTTTAAGTAACTATGAAGGTCCAGTCGCATTAAGTAAAACGGCGAAAGATAAAGGTGAGACTAGAGGTCCGGTCGCTTTAAGTAAAATTGTAAGACCTTAAGTAACAATGATGGGAGGTCGCATTAAGTAAAACGGCGAAAGATAACTGTGAGGCTAGAGGTCCGGTCGCTTTAAGTAAAATTGTGAGACCTTAGGTAACAATGAAGGGAGGTCGAATTAAGTAAAACGGCGAAAGATGAACGTGAGGCTAGAGGTCCGGTCGCTTTATGTAAAATTGTAAGACCTTAAGTAACTATGAAGGTGCAGTCGCTTTTAGTAAAACGGCGAAAGATAAAGGTGAGACTAGAGGTCCGGTCGCTTTAAGTAAAATTGTAGGACCTTAAGTAACAATGAAGGGAGGTCGCATTAAGTAAAACGGCGAAAGATAAAGGTGAGACTAGAGGTCTGGTCGCTTTAAGTAAAATTGTGAGACCTTAAGTAACTATGAAGGTGCAGTCGCTTTTAGTAAAACGGCGAAAGATAAAGGTGAGACTAGAGGTCCGGTCGCTTTAAGTAAAATTGTAAGACCTTAAGTAACAATGATGGGAGGTCACATTAAGTAAAACGGCTAAAGATAAAGGTGAGACTAGAGGTCCGGTCGCTTTAAGTAAAATTGTAAGACCTTAAGTAACAATGAAGGGAAGTCGTATTAAGTAAAACGGCGAAAGATAACGGTGAGACTAGAGGTCCGGTTACTTTAAGTAAAATTGTGAGACCTTAAGTAACTATGAAGGTGCAGTCGCTTTTAGTAAAACGGCGAAAGCTAAAGGTGAGACTAGAGGTCCGGTCGCTTTAAGTAAAATTGTGAGACCTTAAGTAACTATGAAGGTCCAGTCGCTTTATTAAAATGGCGAAAGATAACGGGGAGACTAGAGGTCCGGTCGCTTTAAGTAAAATTGTGAGACTTTAAGAAACTATGAAGGTCCAGTCGCTTTATTAAAATGGCGAAAGATAACGGCGAGACTAGAGGTCCGGTCACTTTAAGTAAAATTGTGAGACTTTAAGTAACTATGAAGGTCCAGTCGCTTTAAGTAAAATGGCGATAGATAACGGTGAGAATAGAGGTCCGGTCGCTTTAAGTAAAATTGTGAGACCTTAAGTAACTATGAAGGTCCAGTCGCTTTAAGTAAAATGGCGATAGATAACGGTGAGACTAGAGGTCCGGTCGCTTTAAGTAAAATTGTGAGACTTTAAGTAACTATGAAGGTCCAGTCTTTTTAAGTAAAATGGCGAAAGATAACGGTGAGACTAGAGGCCGGTCGCTTTAAGTAAAATTGTGAGACTTTAAGTAACTATGAAGGTCCAGTCGCTTTAAGTAAAATGGCGATAGATAACGGTGAGACTAGAGGTCCGGTCGCTTTAAGTAAAATTGTGAGACCTTAAGTAACTATGAAGGTCCAGTCGCTTTAAGTAAAATGGCGAAAGATAACGGTGTGACTAGAGGTCCGGTCGCTTTAAGTAAAATTGTGAGACTTTAAGTAACTATGAAGGTCCAGTCTTTTTAAGTAAAATGGCGAAAGATAACGGTGAGACTAGAGGTCCGGTCGCTTTAAGTAAAATTGTGAGACTTTAAGTAACTATGAAGGTCCAGTCGCTTTATTAAAATGGCGAAAGACAACGGCGAGACTAGAGGTCCGGTCGCTTTAAGTAAAAATGTGAGACTTTAAGTAACTATGAAGGTCCAGTCGCTTTAAGTAAAATGGCGAAAGATAACGGGGAGACTAGAGGTCCGGTCGCTTTAAGTAAAATTGTGAGACTTTAAGAAACTATGAAGGTCCAGTCGCTTTATTAAAATGGCGAAAGATAACGGTGAGACTAGAGGTCCGGTCGCTTTAAGTAAAATTGTGAGACTTTAAGTAACTATGAAGGTCCAGTCGCTTTAAGTAAAATGGCGAAAGATAACGGTGAGACTAGAGGTCCGATTGTGTGAGACCTTAAGTATCTATGAAGGTCCAGTCGCTTTTAGTAAAATGGCGAAAGATAACTGTGAGACTAGAGGTCCGGTTGTGTGAGACCTTAAGTATCTATGAAAGTGCTGTCGCTTTAAGTAAAATGGCGAAAGATAACGGTGAGACTAGAGGTCCGGTCGCTTTAAGTAAAATAGTGAGACTTTAAGTAACTATGAAGGTCCAGTCGCTTTAAGTAAAATGGCGATAGATAACGGTGAGACTAGAGGTCCGGTCGCTTTAAGTAAAATTGTGAGACCTTAAGTAACTATGAAGGTCCAGTCGCTTTAAGTAAAATGGCGATAGATAACGGTGAGACTAGAGGTCCGGTCGCTTTAAGTAAAATTGTGAGACTTTAAGTAACTATGAAGGTCCAGTCGCTTTAAGTAAAATGGCGAAAGATAAAGGTGAGACTAGAGGTCCGGTCGCTTTAAGTAAAATTGTGAGACCTTAAGTAACTATGAAGGTCCAGTCGCTTTAAGTAAAATGGCGAAAGATAACGGTGAGACTAGAGGTCCGGTCGCTTTAAGTAAAATTGTAAGACAGACCTCAAGTAACAATGTAGGGGGGTCGCATTAAGTAAAACGGCGAAAGATAACGGTGAGACTAGAGGTCCGGTCGCTTTAAGTAAAATTGTGAGACTTTAAGTAACTATGAAGGTCCAGTCGCTTTAAGTAAAATGGCGAAGGATAACGGTGAGACTAGAGGTCCGGTTGTGTGAGACCTTAAGTATCTATGAAGGTGCAGTCGCTTTTAGTAAAATGGCGAAAGATAACTGTGAGACTAGAGGTCCGGTTTTGTGAGACCTTAATTATCTATGAAAGTGCTGTCGCATTAAGTAAAATGGCGAAAGATAACGGTGAGACTAGAGGTCTGGTCGCTTTAAGTAAAATTGTGAGACTTTAAGTAACTATGAAGGTCCAGTCGCTTACAGTAAAATGGCGATAGATAACGGTGATACTAGAGGTCCGGTCGCTTTAAGTAAAATTGTGAGACCTTAAGTAACTATGAAGGTCCAGTCGCTTTAAGTAAAATGGCGATAGATAACGGTGAGACTAGAGGTCCGGTCGCTTTAAGTAAAATTGTGAGACTTTAAGTAACTATGAAGGTCCAGTCTTTTTAAGTAAAATGGCGAAAGATAACGGTGAGACTAGAGGCCGGTCGCTTTAAGTAAAATTGTGAGACTTTAAGTAACTATGAAGGTCCAGTCGCTTTAAGTAAAATGGCGATAGAAAACGGTGAGACTAGAGGTCCGGTCGCTTTAAGTAAAATTGTGAGACCTTAAGTAACTATGAAGGTCCAGTCGCTTTAAGTAAAATGGCGAAAGATAACGGTGTGACTAGAGGTCCGGTCGCTTTAAGTAAAATTGTGAGACTTTAAGTAACTATGAAGGTCCAGTCTTTTTAAGTAAAATGGCGAAAGATAACGGTGAGACTAGAGGTCCGGTCGCTTTAAGTAAAATTGTGAGACTTTAAGTAACTATGAAGGTCCAGTCTCTTTATTAAAATGGCGAAAGACAACGGCGAGACTAGAGGTCCGGTCGCTTTAAGTAAAATTGTGAGACCTTAAGTAACTATGAAGGTCCAGTCGCTTTAAGTAAAATGGCGAAAGATAACGGGGAGACTAGAGGTCCGGTCGCTTTAAGTAAAATTGTGAGACTTTAAGAAACTATGAAGATCCAGTCGCTTTATTAAAATGGCGAAAGATAACGGCGAGACTAGAGGTCCGGTCGCTTTAAGTAAAATTGTGAGACTTTAAGTAACTATGAAGGTCCAGTCGCTTTAAGTAAAATGGCGATAGATAACGGTGAGACTAGAGGTCCGGTCGCTTTAAGTAAAATTGTGAGACTTTAAGTAACTATGAAGGTCCAGTCTTTTTAAGTAAAATGGCGAAAGATAACGGTGAGACTAGAGGCCGGTCGCTTTAAGTAAAATTGTGAGACTTTAAGTAACTATGAAGGTCCAGTCGCTTTAAGTAAAATGGCGATAGATAACGGTGAGACTAGAGGTCCGGTCGCTTTAAGTAAAATTGTGAGACCTTAAGTAACTATGAAGGTCCAGTCGCTTTAAGTAAAATGGCGAAAGATAACGGTGTGACTAGAGGTCCGGTCGCTTTAAGTAAAATTGTGAGACTTTAAGTAACTATGAAGGTCCAGTCTTTTTAAGTAAAATGGCGAAAGATAACGGTGAGACTAGAGGTCCGGTCGCTTTAAGTAAAATTGTGAGACTTTAAGTAACTATGAAGGTCCAGTCGCTTTATTAAAATGGCGAAAGACAACGGCGAGACTAGAGGTCCGGTCGCTTTAAGTAAAATTGTGAGACTTTAAGTAACTATGAAGGTCCAGTCGCTTTAAGTAAAATGGCGAAAGATAACGGCGAGACTAGAGGTCCGGTCGCTTTAAGTAAAATTGTGAGACCTTAAGTAACTATGAAGGTCCAGTCGCTTTAAGTAAAATGGCGATAGATAACGGTGAGACTAGAGGTCCGGTCGCTTTAAGTAAAATTGTGAGACTTTAAGTAACTATGAAGGTCCAGTCTTTTTAAGTAAAATGGCGAAAGATAACGGTGAGACTAGAGGCCGGTCGCTTTAAGTAAAATTGTGAGACTTTAAGTAACTATGAAGGTCCAGTCGCATTAAGTAAAACGGCGAAAGATAAAGGTGAGACTAGAGGTCCGGTCGCTTTAAGTAAAATTGTAAGACCTTAAGTAACAATGATGGGAGGTCGCATTAAGTAAAACGGCGAAAGATAACGGTGAGGCTAGAGGTCCGGTCGCTTTAAGTAAAATTGTGAGACCTTAGGTAACAATGAAGGGAGGTCGAATTAAGTAAAACGGCGAAAGATGAACGTGAGGCTAGAGGTCCGGTCGCTTTATGTAAAATTGTAAGACCTTAAGTAACTATGAAGGTGCAGTCGCTTTTAGTAAAACGGCGAAAGATAAAGGTGAGACTAGAGGTCCGGTCGCTTTAAGTAAAATTGTAGGACCTTAAGTAACAATGAAGGGAGGTCGCATTAAGTAAAACGGCGAAAGATAAAGGTGAGACTAGAGGTCTGGTCGCTTTAAGTAAAATTGTGAGACCTTAAGTAACTATGAAGGTGCAGTCGCTTTTAGTAAAACGGCGAAAGATAAAGGTGAGACTAGAGGTCCGGTCGCTTTAAGTAAAATTGTAAGACCTTAAGTAACAATGATGGGAGGTCGCATTAAGTAAAACGGCTAAAGATAAAGGTGAGACTAGAGGTCCGGTCGCTTTAAGTAAAATTGTAAGACCTTAAGTAACAATGAAGGGAAGTCGTATTAAGTAAAACGGCGAAAGATAACGGTGAGACTAGAGGTCCGGTTACTTTAAGTAAAATTGTGAGACCTTAAGTAACTATGAAGGTGCAGTCGCTTTTAGTAAAACGGCGAAAGATAAAGGTGAGACTAGAGATCCGGTCGCTTTAAGTAAAATTGTGAGACCTTAAGTAACTATGAAGGTCCAGTCGCTTTATTAAAATGGCGAAAGATAACGGGGAGACTAGAGGTCCGGTCGCTTTAAGTAAAATTGTGAGACTTTAAGAAACTATGAAGGTCCAGTCGCTTTATTAAAATGGCGAAAAATAACGGCGAGACTAGAGGTCCGGTCACTTTAAGTAAAATTGTGAGACTTTAAGTAACTATGAAGGTCCAGTCGCTTTAAGTAAAATGGCGATAGATAACGGTGAGAATAGAGGTCCGGTCGCTTTAAGTAAAATTGTGAGACCTTAAGTAACTATGAAGGTCCAGTCGCTTTAAGTAAAATGGCGATAGATAACGGTGAGACTAGAGGTCCGGTCGCTTTAAGTAAAATTGTGAGACTTTAAGTAACTATGAAGGTCCAGTCTTTTTAAGTAAAATGGCGAAAGATAACGGTGAGACTAGAGGCCGGTCGCTTTAAGTAAAATTGTGAGACTTTAAGTAACTATGAAGGTCCAGTCGCTTTAAGTAAAATGGCGATAGATAACGGTGAGACTAGAGGTCCGGTCGCTTTAAGTAAAATTGTGAGACCTTAAGTAACTATGAAGGTCCAGTCGCTATAAGTAAAATGGCGAAAGATAACGGTGTGACTAGAGGTCCGGTCGCTTTAAGTAAAATTGTGAGACTTTAAGTAACTATGAAGGTCCAGTCTTTTTAAGTAAAATGGCGAAAGATAACGGTGAGACTAGAGGTCCGGTCGCTTTAAGTAAAATTGTGAGACTTTAAGTAACTATGAAGGTCCAGTCGCTTTATTAAAATGGCGAAAGACAACGGCGAGCCTAGAGGTCCGGTCGCTTTAAGTAAAATTGTGAGACTTTAAGTAACTATGAAGGTCCAGTCGCTTTAAGTAAAATGGCGAAAGATAACGGCGAGACTAGAGGTCCGGTCGCTTTAAGTAAAATTGTGAGACCTTAAGTAACTATGAAGGTCCAGTCGCTTTAAGTAAAATGGCGATAGATAACGGTGAGACTAGAGGTCCGGTCGCTTTAAGTAAAATTGTGAGACTTTAAGTAACTATGAAGGTCCAGTCTTTTTAAGTAAAATGGCGAAAGATAACGGTGAGACTAGAGGCCGGTCGCTTTAAGTAAAATTGTGAGACTTTAAGTAACTATGAAGGTCCAGTCGCATTAAGTAAAACGGCGAAAGATAAAGGTGAGACTAGAGGTCCGGTCGCTTTAAGTAAAATTGTAAGACCTTAAGTAACAATGATGGGAGGTCGCATTAAGTAAAACGGCGAAAGATAACGGTGAGGCTAGAGGTCCGGTCGCTTTAAGTAAAATTGTGAGACCTTAGGTAACAATGAAGGGAGGTCGAATTAAGTAAAACGGCGAAAGATGAACGTGAGGCTAGAGGTCCGGTCGCTTTATGTAAAATTGTAAGACCTTAAGTAACTATGAAGGTGCAGTCGCTTTTAGTAAAACGGCGAAAGATAAAGGTGAGACTAGAGGTCCGGTCGCTTTAAGTAAAATTGTAGGACCTTAAGTAACAATGAAGGGAGGTCGCATTAAGTAAAACGGCGAAAGATAAAGGTGAGACTAGAGGTCTGGTCGCTTTAAGTAAAATTGTGAGACCTTAAGTAACTATGAAGGTGCAGTCGCTTTTAGTAAAACGGCGAAAGATAAAGGTGAGACTAGAGGTCCGGTCGCTTTAAGTAAAATTGTAAGACCTTAAGTAACAATGATGGGAGGTCGCATTAAGTAAAACGGCTAAAGATAAAGGTGAGACTAGAGGTCCGGTCGCTTTAAGTAAAATTGTAAGACCTTAAGTAACAATGAAGGGAAGTCGTATTAAGTAAAACGGCGAAAGATAACGGTGAGACTAGAGGTCCGGTTACTTTAAGTAAAATTGTGAGACCTTAAGTAACTATGAAGGTGCAGTCGCTTTTAGTAAAACGGCGAAAGATAAAGGTGAGACTAGAGGTCCGGTCGCTTTAAGTAAAATTGTGAGACCTTAAGTAACTATGAAGGTCCAGTCGCTTTATTAAAATGGCGAAAGATAACGGGGAGACTAGAGGTCCGGTCGCTTTAAGTAAAATTGTGAGACTTTAAGAAACTATGAAGGTCCAGTCGCTTTATTAAAATGGCGAAAAATAACGGCGAGACTAGAGGTCCGGTCACTTTAAGTAAAATTGTGAGACTTTAAGTAACTATGAAGGTCCAGTCGCTTTAAGTAAAATGGGGATAGATAACGGTGAGAATAGAGGTCCGGTCGCTTTAAGTAAAATTGTGAGACCTTAAGTAACTATGAAGGTCCAGTCGCTTTAAGTAAAATGGCGATAGATAACGGTGAGACTAGAGGTCCGGTCGCTTTAAGTAAAATTGTGAGACTTTAAGTAACTATGAAGGTCCAGTCTTTTTAAGTAAAATGGCGAAAGATAACGGTGAGACTAGAGGCCGGTCGCTTTAAGTAAAATTGTGAGACTTTAAGTAACTATGAAGGTCCAGTCGCTTTAAGTAAAATGGCGAAAGATAACGGTGAGACTAGAGGTCCGATTGTGTGAGACCTTAAGTATCTATGAAGGTGCAGTCGCTTTTAGTAAAATGGCGAAAGATAACTGTGAGACTAGAGGTCCGGTTGTGTGAGACCTTAAGTATCTATGAAAGTGCTGTCGCTTTAAGTAAAATGGAGAAAGATAACGGTGAGACTAGAGGTCCGGTCGCTTTAAGTAAAATAGTGAGACTTTAAGTAACTATGAAGGTCCAGTCGCTTTAAGTAAAATGGCGATAGATAACGGTGAGACTAGAGGTCCGGTCGCTTTAAGTAAAATTGTGAGACCTTAAGTAACTATGAAGGTCCAGTCGCTTTAAGTAAAATGGCGATAGATAACGGTGAGACTAGAGGTCCGGTCGCTTTAAGTAAAATTGTGAGACTTTAAGTAACTATGAAGGTCCAGTCGCTTTAAGTAAAATGGCGAAAGATAAAGGTGAGACTAGAGGTCCGGTCGCTTTAAGTAAAATTGTGAGACCTTAAGTAACTATGAAGGTCCAGTCGCTTTAAGTAAAATGGCGAAAGATAACGGTGAGACTAGAGGTCCGGTCGCTTTAAGTAAAATTGTAAGACAGACCTCAAGTAACAATGTAGGGGGGTCGCATTAAGTAAAACGGCGAAAGATAACGGTGAGACTAGAGGTCCGGTCGCTTTAAGTAAAATTGTGAGACTTTAAGTAACTATGAAGGTCCAGTCGCTTTAAGTAAAATGGCGAAGGATAACGGTGAGACTAGAGGTCCGGTTGTGTGAGACCTTAAGTATCTATGAAGGTGCAGTCGCTTTTAGTAAAATGGCGAAAGATAACTGTGAGACTAGAGGTCCGGTTTTGTGAGACCTTAATTATCTATGAAAGTGCTGTCGCATTAAGTAAAATGGCGAAAGATAACGGTGAGACTAGAGGTCTGGTCGCTTTAAGTAAAATTGTGAGACTTTAAGTAACTATGAAGGTCCAGTCGCTTACAGTAAAATGGCGATAGATAACGGTGATACTAGAGGTCCGGTCGCTTTAAGTAAAATTGTGAGACCTTAAGTAACTATGAAGGTCCAGTCGCTTTAAGTAAAATGGCGATAGATAACGGTGAGACTAGAGGTCCGGTCGCTTTAAGTAAAATTGTGAGACTTTAAGTAACTATGAAGGTCCAGTCTTTTTAAGTAAAATGGCGAAAGATAACGGTGAGACTAGAGGCCGGTCGCTTTAAGTAAAATTGTGAGACTTTAAGTAACTATGAAGGTCCAGTCGCTTTAAGTAAAATGGCGATAGAAAACGGTGAGACTAGAGGTCCGGTCGCTTTAAGTAAAATTGTGAGACCTTAAGTAACTATGAAGGTCCAGTCGCTTTAAGTAAAATGGCGAAAGATAACGGTGTGACTAGAGGTCCGGTCGCTTTAAGTAAAATTGTGAGACTTTAAGTAACTATGAAGGTCCAGTCTTTTTAAGTAAAATGGCGAAAGATAACGGTGAGACTAGAGGTCCGGTCGCTTTAAGTAAAATTGTGAGACTTTAAGTAACTATGAAGGTCCAGTCTCTTTATTAAAATGGCGAAAGACAACGGCGAGACTAGAGGTCCGGTCGCTTTAAGTAAAATTGTGAGACCTTAAGTAACTATGAAGGTCCAGTCGCTTTAAGTAAAATGGCGAAAGATAACGGGGAGACTAGAGGTCCGGTCGCTTTAAGTAAAATTGTGAGACTTTAAGAAACTATGAAGATCCAGTCGCTTTATTAAAATGGCGAAAGATAACGGCGAGACTAGAGGTCCGGTCGCTTTAAGTAAAATTGTGAGACTTTAAGTAACTATGAAGGTCCAGTCGCTTTAAGTAAAATGGCGATAGATAACGGTGAGACTAGAGGTCCGGTCGCTTTAAGTAAAATTGTGAGACTTTAAGTAACTATGAAGGTCCAGTCTTTTTAAGTAAAATGGCGAAAGATAACGGTGAGACTAGAGGCCGGTCGCTTTAAGTAAAATTGTGAGACTTTAAGTAACTATGAAGGTCCAGTCGCTTTAAGTAAAATGGCGATAGATAACGGTGAGACTAGAGGTCCGGTCGCTTTAAGTAAAATTGTGAGACCTTAAGTAACTATGAAGGTCCAGTCGCTTTAAGTAAAATGGCGAAAGATAACGGTGTGACTAGAGGTCCGGTCGCTTTAAGTAAAATTGTGAGACTTTAAGTAACTATGAAGGTCCAGTCTTTTTAAGTAAAATGGCGAAAGATAACGGTGAGACTAGAGGTCCGGTCGCTTTAAGTAAAATTGTGAGACTTTAAGTAACTATGAAGGTCCAGTCGCTTTATTAAAATGGCGAAAGACAACGGCGAGACTAGAGGTCCGGTCGCTTTAAGTAAAATTGTGAGACTTTAAGTAACTATGAAGGTCCAGTCGCTTTAAGTAAAATGGCGAAAGATAACGGCGAGACTAGAGGTCCGGTCGCTTTAAGTAAAATTGTGAGACCTTAAGTAACTATGAAGGTCCAGTCGCTTTAAGTAAAATGGCGATAGATAACGGTGAGACTAGAGGTCCGGTCGCTTTAAGTAAAATTGTGAGACTTTAAGTAACTATGAAGGTCCAGTCTTTTTAAGTAAAATGGCGAAAGATAACGGTGAGACTAGAGGCCGGTCGCTTTAAGTAAAATTGTGAGACTTTAAGTAACTATGAAGGTCCAGTCGCATTAAGTAAAACGGCGAAAGATAAAGGTGAGACTAGAGGTCCGGTCGCTTTAAGTAAAATTGTAAGACCTTAAGTAACAATGATGGGAGGTCGCATTAAGTAAAACGGCGAAAGATAACGGTGAGGCTAGAGGTCCGGTCGCTTTAAGTAAAATTGTGAGACCTTAGGTAACAATGAAGGGAGGTCGAATTAAGTAAAACGGCGAAAGATGAACGTGAGGCTAGAGGTCCGGTCGCTTTATGTAAAATTGTAAGACCTTAAGTAACTATGAAGGTGCAGTCGCTTTTAGTAAAACGGCGAAAGATAAAGGTGAGACTAGAGGTCCGGTCGCTTTAAGTAAAATTGTAGGACCTTAAGTAACAATGAAGGGAGGTCGCATTAAGTAAAACGGCGAAAGATAAAGGTGAGACTAGAGGTCTGGTCGCTTTAAGTAAAATTGTGAGACCTTAAGTAACTATGAAGGTGCAGTCGCTTTTAGTAAAACGGCGAAAGATAAAGGTGAGACTAGAGGTCCGGTCGCTTTAAGTAAAATTGTAAGACCTTAAGTAACAATGATGGGAGGTCGCATTAAGTAAAACGGCTAAAGATAAAGGTGAGACTAGAGGTCCGGTCGCTTTAAGTAAAATTATAAGACCTTAAGTAACAAGGAAGGGAAGTCGTATTAAGTAAAACGGCGAAAGATAACGGTGAGACTAGAGGTCCGGTTACTTTAAGTAAAATTGTGAGACCTTAAGTAACTATGAAGGTGCAGTCGCTTTTAGTAAAACGGCGAAAGATAAAGGTGAGACTAGAGGTCCGGTCGCTTTAAGTAAAATTGTGAGACCTTAAGTAACTATGAAGGTCCAGTCGCTTTATTAAAATGGCGAAAGATAACGGGGAGACTAGAGGTCCGGTCGCTTTAAGTAAAATTGTGAGACTTTAAGAAACTATGAAGGTCCAGTCGCTTTATTAAAATGGCGAAAAATAACGGCGAGACTAGAGGTCCGGTCACTTTAAGTAAAATTGTGAGACTTTAAGTAACTATGAAGGTCCAGTCGCTTTAAGTAAAATGGCGATAGATAACGGTGAGAATAGAGGTCCGGTCGCTTTAAGTAAAATTGTGAGACCTTAAGTAACTATGAAGGTCCAGTCGCTTTAAGTAAAATGGCGATAGATAACGGTGAGACTAGAGGTCCGGTCGCTTTAAGTAAAATTGTGAGACTTTAAGTAACTATGAAGGTCCAGTCTTTTTAAGTAAAATGGCGAAAGATAACGGTGAGACTAGAGGCCGGTCGCTTTAAGTAAAATTGTGAGACTTTAAGTAACTATGAAGGTCCAGTCGCTTTAAGTAAAATGGCGATAGATAACGGTGAGACTAGAGGTCCGGTCGCTTTAAGTAAAATTGTGAGACCTTAAGTAACTATGAAGGTCCAGTCGCTTTAAGTAAAATGGCGAAAGATAACGGTGTGACTAGAGGTCCGGTCGCTTTAAGTAAAATTGTGAGACTTTAAGTAACTATGAAGGTCCAGTCTTTTTAAGTAAAATGGCGAAAGATAACGGTGAGACTAGAGGTCCGGTCGCTTTAAGTAAAATTGTGAGACTTTAAGTAACTATGAAGGTCCAGTCGCTTTATTAAAATGGCGAAAGACAACGGCGAGACTAGAGGTCCGGTCGCTTTAAGTAAAAATGTGAGACTTTAAGTAACTATGAAGGTCCAGTCGCTTTAAGTAAAATGGCGAAAGATAACGGGGAGACTAGAGGTCCGGTCGCTTTAAGTAAAATTGTGAGACTTTAAGAAACTATGAAGGTCCAGTCGCTTTATTAAAATGGCGAAAGATAACGGTGAGACTAGAGGTCCGGTCGCTTTAAGTAAAATTGTGAGACTTTAAGTAACTATGAAGGTCCAGTCGCTTTAAGTAAAATGGCGAAAGATAACGGTGAGACTAGAGGTCCGATTGTGTGAGACCTTAAGTATCTATGAAGGTGCAGTCGCTTTTAGTAAAATGGCGATAGATAACGGTGAGACTAGAGGTCCGGTCGCTTTAAGTAAAATTGTGAGACTTTAAGTAACTATGAAGGTCCAGTCTTTTTAAGTAAAATGGCGAAAGATAACGGTGAGACTAGAGGCCGGTCGCTTTAAGTAAAATTGTGAGACTTTAAGTAACTATGAAGGTCCAGTCGCTTTAAGTAAAATGGCGATAGATAACGGTGAGACTAGAGGTCCGGTCGCTTTAAGTAAAATTGTGAGACCTTAAGTAACTATGAAGGTCCAGTCGCTTTAAGTAAAATGGCGAAAGATAACGGGGAGACTAGAGGTCCGGTCGCTTTAAGTAAAATTGTGAGACTTTAAGAAACTATGAAGGTCCAGTCGCTTTATTAAAATGGCGAAAGATAACGGTGAGACTAGAGGTCCGGTCGCTTTAAGTAAAATTGTGAGACCTTAAGTAACTATGAAGGTCCAGTCGCTTTAAGTAAAATGGCGATAGATAACGGTGAGACTAGAGGTCCGGTCGCTTTAAGTAAAATTGTGAGACTTTAAGTAACTATGAAGGTCCAGTCTTTTTAAGTAAAATGGCGAAAGATAACTGTGAGACTAGAGGTCCGGTTGTGTGAGACCTTAAGTATCTATGAAAGTGCTGTCGCTTTAAGTAAAATGGCGAAAGATAACGGTGAGACTAGAGGTCCGGTCGCTTTAAGTAAAATAGTGAGACTTTAAGTAACTATGAAGGTCCAGTCGCTTTAAGTAAAATGGCGATAGATAACGGTGAGACTAGAGGTCCGGTCGCTTTAAGTAAAATTGTGAGACCTTAAGTAACTATGAAGGTCCAGTCGCTTTAAGTAAAATGGCGATAGATAACGGTGAGACTAGAGGTCCGGTCGCTTTAAGTAAAATTGTGAGACTTTAAGTAACTATGAAGGTCCAGTCGCTTTAAGTAAAATGGCGAAAGATAAAGGTGAGACTAGAGGTCCGGTCGCTTTAAGTAAAATTGTGAGACCTTAAGTAACTATGAAGGTCCAGTCGCTTTAAGTAAAATGGCGAAAGATAACGGTGAGACTAGAGGTCCGGTCGCTTTAAGTAAAATTGTAAGACAGACCTCAAGTAACAATGTAGGGGGGTCGCATTAAGTAAAACGGCGAAAGATAACGGTGAGACTAGAGGTCCGGTCGCTTTAAGTAAAATTGTGAGACTTTAAGTAACTATGAAGGTCCAGTCGCTTTAAGTAAAATGGCGAAGGATAACGGTGAGACTAGAGGTCCGGTTGTGTGAGACCTTAAGTATCTATGAAGGTGCAGTCGCTTTTAGTAAAATGGCGAAAGATAACTGTGAGACTAGAGGTCCGGTTGTGTGAGACCTTAATTATCTATGAAAGTGCTGTCGCATTAAGTAAAATGGCGAAAGATAACGGTGAGACTAGAGGTCTGGTCGCTTTAAGTAAAATTGTGAGACTTTAAGTAACTATGAAGGTCCAGTCGCTTACAGTAAAATGGCGATAGATAACGGTGATACTAGAGGTCCGGTCGCTTTAAGTAAAATTGTGAGACCTTAAGTAACTATGAAGGTCCAGTCGCTTTAAGTAAAATGGCGATAGATAACGGTGAGACTAGAGGTCCGGTCGCTTTAAGTAAAATTGTGAGACTTTAAGTAACTATGAAGGTCCAGTCTTTTTAAGTAAAATGGCGAAAGATAACGGTGAGACTAGAGGTCGGTCGCTTTAAGTAAAATTGTGAGACTTTAAGTAACTATGAAGGTCCAGTCGCTTTAAGTAAAATGGCGATAGAAAACGGTGAGACTAGAGGTCCGGTCGCTTTAAGTAAAATTGTGAGACCTTAAGTAACTATGAAGGTCCAGTCGCTTTAAGTAAAATGGCGAAAGATAACGGTGAGACTAGAGGTCCGGTCGCTTTAAGTAAAATTGTGAGACTTTAAGTAACTATGAAGGTCCAGTCTCTTTATTAAATTGGCGAAAGACAACGGCGAGACTAGAGGTCCGGTCGCTTTAAGTAAAATTGTGAGACTTTAAGTAACTATGAAGGTCCAGTCGCTTTAAGTAAAATGGCGAAAGATAACGGGGAGACTAGAGGTCCGGTCGCTTTAAGAAAAATTGTGAGACTTTAAGAAACTATGAAGGTCCAGTCGCTTTATTAAAATGGCGAAAGATAACGGCGAGACTAGAGGTCCGGTCGCTTTAAGTAAAATTGTGAGACTTTAAGTAACTATGAAGGTCCAGTCGCTTTAAGTAAAATGGCGAAAGATAACGGTGAGACTAGAGGTCCGGTTGTGTGAGACCTTAAGTATCTATGAAGGTGCAGTCGCTTTTAGTAAAATGGCGAAAGATAACTGTGAGACTAGAGGTCCGGTTGTGTGAGACCTTAAGTATCTATGAAAGTGCTGTCGCTTTAAGTAAAATGGCGAAAGATAACGGTGAGACTAGAGGTCCGGTCGCTTTAAGTAAAATTGTGAGACTTTAAGTAACTATGAAGGTCCAGTCGCTTTAAGTAAAATGGCG